>QVNW01001515.1:0-36846 GCA_014825475.1 Pseudomyrmex flavicornis
CTTTCTCGCTCTTTCGGTCCATTACTTTGTCGCCCCGGTATTATCTCCTCTTTCTGTCGGCCGAAACGCTTCGAAGTGAAGGGAAATAAAAAAAAAAAAAAAAACGGCATCTCTCTTGAGAGACGCAAATAACGTGGCGCACGAATGTGTCTGGCGTACCGAGAGGGTGATTAACGTGCGAAATTACATTTCGCGAGGATAAGCGTATCACACAGACGCGAGTCTTGCGCGTAAACACCGATGAAGAAATCGCTGGGGGAGAACGTCGTCGTCGTTGTTGTCGTCGGTCGCTCGGCGTGTACGGGAGCACGAAATCTCACGACGTGGAAAAATCAAGCGAGCATGTTTCTCTCGTTTCACGACAACGGTGCGGCAGTAGCGACGAAAGAGAGAAAAGAGAAAAGAAAAATAAAAGCTTTTGCTTCTCTCTTCTTCTCCCCCGAAGAAGAGTGAGAGCGCGGGAGAGAAGTCCCGCAAACACGCGCCTCGCTCATGTCATGAAAGATTCTCGGAAGAAAAGGATTCCCCAGGAGTCGTATTACGTGCCTCTTTCGAGTTTTCCTCGCGAAAGAATCCCGGGGGAGAGTGGAGGATCTTTTTCTTGCGATTTCGCGTAAGAAGAAAGGATAGTCCTCTCGTTATCCCGGGAACAGTCGGTCACTGCTTATCCGAGGGTTATAGTCCAGCGAAGCAGATGAAACGACTGTCGTGTCGCGTCGCTGAAAGGAGCGAATTTCACGAAAGAAAAAAATCCTTTGTCCGAAGGAAAGGACATGACGGAGGACGTATAGAAGATGAACGCGTCCGAGAGAGAGAGATGATTGGGAAGATTTACACAAATTCGCGGTCGACCAGAGAATAAAATCTCGTCAATTCTTGTAACTCAAGACATTCGAGATAAATTCGCAAATAAGTATTGAAATATATCTTTCGAATAACTTTTCGTGAATATGCATTGTATGTAAAAACAGTTGTATGAAAAAGTCGGCGACTCAATTTCAGCTTCATGGAAAATCACGCGAAAACATGCGCCTTCTTTCGACGCTGCGTAGTCGATAGTAGATATGTATCCGGAAGTCTCGTCTTCGGGTAAACGCATCCTTTTTTCTCCCTCCTTCCCTCCGCACATCGAAACGCCGATGGCTCGCGCAATGTCGTTTCGTAAGAGAGCTTCTCGTTTCTATTCTCTCTTGCTTTCTAGTTTGTTTAGTGTACATATATATATGTATATATATGTGTGTATATTGTATATATATATATATATATATATATGTATGTATGTAACACGCATATATACACGCGACGTGTATACACTCTCAGCGAAGAAACGATACACACGCGGCCCGCCTTCCATTCACGTAAGTTTACTTACACCTATCCCGTCGGCTATCCATACCACCCTCACCCACAAAGAGGATTCGTGCCACGATCAATATGGGGGTTGGTACCTTTAGGGAGAAGGAGAAGGAGGAAGGCGGCGGTGGCGTGTAGGAGGAGCTGCGGGTATACCGTAGATATATAGACTTTGTAGTGTTAGGGACGACTTGGTCCGCAAGCAGGCAGGCAGGCAAGCAACTTGGCAAGCAGCAGCACCGAAGTACAGTACAGGGGTGGCTCTTTCGAGGGTGAGACGCGAGAGTGGTGAGACGACGGCGGTGGAAAAGACCGGGGGACGGGAAAGGGGGAAGACGGCTTTGGCCGTGTGCATGGTATTGGGGTTGGCGGTCGCAGCCATGAGGGTGGTAAGTGAGTGAGCGACTCCTTCGCCACGGCGCCTCGTCTCGACTCAACCACCCTAACCTTACGGATATATCCCAAGCTACCGACCGACCACCCACCATCCTCTTTCTATTCTCTCTCTCTCTCTCTCTCTGTCTCTCTTTCTCTTCCGCGGCTTCTTCTCTCTCCTTTCCTTTTCTCCGCCGTTCCTCATCCTTTGCTGCCGCTACCACTCGCGCACTCTCACCCTATGTAGACCAACTCGCCCCCGGCCGCCTGCCTGCCTGCCTGCCTGCCTGCCTGCCTGTGGTGCCTGTTTCCCTATTCCTCACTCCACTCTCGTCGTCGTGGCTAGGACCCCGAGAGAGAAGGTTACGAGCCGGAGTCGCGTCTCCCAAGACTCCGCAAACCCCAGCTGGTACAAGATTGCACCCAGTGGCTCTCAAACCAAGTCGTCGCCGTCGTTGTCGTTCGTGGAACGCGCTTGGGACGAGGAGACATCGAGAAATTGGGATTCCGTGCGGATTGTCGCGATGCGATACCGCCGACGACGGAGATGCTCGTGGCTAACGGACATTGTGCTATTTTACGCCGCAGCGGGAGATGTTCGTCTAAATGCGTCCGACCATTACTGCGCGTCTCGACGAATCTCATACAGTCATCGAGTATACGATAGAGATAAACGCTTTCGACTTTCGGATTGTCGCATCGAATTGCCATACAGGGAACGCAATTTGCAAGTAGAGTATCCGAATATAGACAAATTTCGGGGTGGCATTAAATTACACTTTTTGCCATTTCGTCGATTTCGAACTCGCTTGAGGATAACTCGGCTTCTGAATATTCAACGCGGCCGATCTGCGATTTTCGTTTCGCGTCGCGCGCCGATCGATTAATTTAATTACCGAAATCGCGCCTGTGCGAGCTATCTCGGCGACGAGATTCATGACGAAATCCAGACTGAGTGAGTGCAATTTCGGAGGCGACACGGGACTCTCTCTCACTCGCTCGCTCCGAGCTACGTGCGCGCGGCGCGCAGCTTACTCGCGGATGCATGGAATTTTTAATGATCGCTCGTCGGAGCGTGTGCGACGCGGTAATCGATTTGCAGAATCTGGCGCGTAGTCGTCGTGTCACTGGGTCAAATCCAGTGTGCATTCGTCATATCAGCAATTAGTGCGCGCGAATTTTTATTACCGCGCGACGCGCGCAATGACCCGCGGATATTTCCCCGTTGCGTTTCGCTCGAAATGATCTTTTTCCGCGCGGCTTGTCAGAATCGAGTTGCTCGACGAAAACAAATCCCTTCCAATATCCTGTGCGTTTTTCCACAAGAGAAGGGAGGAGGGAGGCAAATCGGATTTCTTTTTTAGATACAAGATTTTATTTAGGTCGCATTTGCGCGCGCGCGCGTTTTTGAAATAAAAGCTTCAACGTTGCGACATAGTCGCTTCACGAGAATAGGAATTTATTCATATAAACGTCGCGCTGTTTGCCAGAGATGTACACGGGACGCGGATTGTCGCCGTCGAAATTTTTCAACGGAAGAACGCGTTTCTCGCAATCGGACCCGCTCAAATTGGACGACATATAAATAAAGCTCGCGCGGCAGCGCGGCGAATCAGACAGAAATTCACAACGCTATGATTTATGACGACGGTCATAAATAGCAAAGTTCTCTTTCTCTCGCGTTCTGCCCGTTGTTTTCTGGCGCTGCGCTTTTTTCCTGTCTCTTCCTTGCCCCTCTCTCTTTTTCTCTTTCCCTTCATCCCTGGCGCGGCATTCCCGTGGTGGAATTTGCATTTTTAAATTAACTCGCCTCTGTTTGCAGCTATCTCGGCTCGGCGGCGCCGCGCTGCTGGCTCTGCAATTTTATGCGGCAACGCGTGTGTATATGGACCGCGCCCCATCACCCCCTCGCCACCCCTCGCGTACATACACATACCATCCTCTCGTCGCCACCGTTCTCTTTCTTCTGTGTATACACAGGCGGTCTCCATCACGTGATCGATAGTGCAACAGTTATCGTTATCGCGCCGCGGAACTCGCAACGGCGTGAACGGTTTTGGTTTCCAAACTCGTTTTCCGGCTTGCGAAGACGGAAATTGCGAAGTCTCGGGGGAGGGAGGAATTTTGTTGTTAATAAAATGAATATAAAACATTTAAAAAATTCGACATGCTTTTTTATTGGACAAATGTATTCTACCGGGACGACAGAAACCACTTTCGATAGATTTAAGTTTTCCGTCTCATCCGCCTCTGTTTTTTTCTCCAGCGATCGATCGATCGAGCGTCGCGCCTTCGTAATTACTGCTTTTAATTACGTTTTTAATTACAAATGTGGTTCTGACGTAAACTGCCAACGCCACGCCGTGAATACCCACTCGACTCGACCCGAGACACCGTCGTCGAGCTTATTGCTTGCGCGCGCGATTTTTCAAAGCGCATCCGAGCGCTGTCGGCTAAGTCACCGAGTCTCACGACAGCGATAGCCGGGAGAACGTGAGTGGTTCTTTTACGAGGCAACAGCTTCCCGAGAAAGAGCACCTCACGGCCGAAGAGCACTGAGGAGAGCGAGAGAAAAACGAGACGAAAAATAGGTGCAGTGGTAAAAGGCAGGAGGAAACAAGGGAGGGAGGGGAAACGATTGCGCGAGCAAGAACAGGTCGGGAGAAATAAGGGGCCAACAGAATAGCCTGTCATAAAGTGCCTGCGCGTTATCCACGAGGGAGAAGACAACGAGGAAACATTTTTATCGCCCTGCCGAAGGAAGAGGTAAGAGCTAACAAAACGGACGTAGGGGAAAAAGGACGAAGAAAGGGGGATGAGCAAGAGAAGGATATTTTTGTTGTTATTGTCGCGCGAGGGTTGTTGATGTCGTTGATACTGTCACTTCCTCGGAAGGAGAGAGGAAAAGAAGAGAAGAAAGAGAGAGAAGAGAAGAGAAAAGAAGGAGAAAGAGAAAGAGAGAGAAAGGAAAAAGAGGCCAACGAGCGAAGGAGCGAAGTGCGCCGTGAGAAGAGAGGAAGAGGAGCTACGGGTAATTGAAAAGCCTGTGGTGCATCCCGATGGTCGCTTTATTTCGCGCGCGCACGCTCAACGGTGTACCAGGCGCTTCTCTCCTATTATCTCGCCCTTCTGCCGAGCTCATGTCCCTCCTCTCTCTCTCTCTCTCTCTCTCTCTTTCTCATCCCTTTAGCACGTTAGAATAAGAAAGACGAGAAAAAGTTGAGGAGCATAAGAAGGGCGCGAGCAGATGCCCGTCGATGAGAGAAAGAGAGAAAACGAAACAAGGGAGAAAAAAAGATCGCACGCAACAATGCCCGTGGAGGTGCATTCTCGCGCGATTACCAACGCGGCGCGGAGAGGTCCCCCCTCCTACCCCTTAACGAATGGCTTCGTAAACCATGAGCGCTTTAAGGTCATTACACATCGCAAAAAAGAGAGTTAATGGCCGTCGTCGAGGCGCACTGCCGGCAGGCAAGCAAGACAGAATGGGAAACGAAAGGGGTAAGGAAAGAGAAGGAAAAGACACACAGAAAGAGAAAGAGACACGGGGGACCCGGTTGGCCACCCGTTCCGATCGACCGGCTGATTTATGGCGGCAGTATCTTCCACCGGAAAGACAAGAGCGCGCAACCTCATTGGCTTCTTACGTTAAACGTTATTCCACTGTCCTCTTGAACGCTCGCCAAAAGGCAGCCATGTGTGTGCCGTTAGATCAGAAAATTCGAGCGGAATACGAAATGCACGGCGAACGAGCGAGGCAGACGCAAACTGAAACGTTAGATTCTCTTCGCTTGCGCGCAACAGAAATTGCACGCGGTATTTTATTCTGAGTTATTTTTGTTTGATCTTCTTTTCTTGTGTATCCATCAAGAGACGTGCGGTAGGCTGCGAGATGTATATGTACGTGTGTTCGCGAATTTCCAGATTTTCACTATCCTTCGTATATCGCATGTACATGTATAACTCGCGGGGGCTTTTATGGAATAAAATAATGATCCTTCACTATGTATCTCTCCCGGTTCTCGTTTGCAAACTGCATCCGTCGCGCGTTGCACAGCGCCTGTTATTTCCAGTGGAACGTTTTAATAACAAATCCACGCTTCGCATTCGCTCTCTTTTCCCGTCTCCGCTCTTCCATTCTCGCTTCTGCTTTTTCGATCCCCGTTCCTCTGTTCTCTCCCACTCTCTTTCTCCCTCTCTCGCTCTTTTTCTCGTTATCGTCGCGAAACAAAAAGCTCTTCACAGCGCGACGGAAAACGCGTCGAGCGGTGCGCAGCCGGCCGATTATATTGTGAAGTGTATACGAAGACATAATTACGAAGCGGTCGATCTTTGCGCCGGCTGCCTGCTATACAAGGGGCATTTCGCAGCCGCCTCATTAAATTACGGATTAATTATCGGTCGACGAATTATTAAAAAGCTTAGTCGGCTGTTAAGCGGTGCGCACCGGGAGTCATAAAAGCGCGTCTTCTTACGGAAGGGATAATTCGTGACATGTTCATTACATACACGCGTGTAACAATCGTTAATTTTATCGTCAATATACACATATTTTAATAACAAAATTACTTTTACAAAAAATTTTACAGTTTATTCCCATATGATGGAAATAAATAATATTCCGCTAAGTTCGTTGTCAAATTGTACGTCTAAATAGCGCATAAAAGTTAAAAATCTACGGTGAAATCTGGGAAAGAAAAAAAATCGCATAACCTAACGGAATTACGGTGCGCGTAAATAACTCGCGTTAATTTCTCGGTTGGAAATTGTGACATTGGCTTATTGCGCGCGCGTTACGCGCGCGCCCAACACAACGGCGCTACAAACGACGGGTGTAAATATCGGCGGCGCGGACACGAGCCGGAACGAAAGCCGCGAGCGAGAGCCGAGAGCGAATCGATCGTAAAAGACCGCGACGAAGCGATTGTTGAGGCACCGCTGTTAAAATTGTTCCCAACCGCACCTACGGTATTCGCACTCCGCCGCCGCCGCCGCCGTCGTGTAATAAATACCGGGAGACGCTTTATTCCGTTTCGCAGAATCGTCATCGATCGGTTGGTTGGTTGGCGGCGGCACAGCGCGCGCAATAGCTATAAAACCGCCGATCTGTTGCGCTCTGATTGGAATCGCGTTGCGCACGCAACCTAAAAATATACATATACGTATATATGCGCTTTTTTTTCAACGATCACGGTTTGTTGCCAATCGACTGTGAAACTGGGACGCGTTACGAAGTGCTTTTTTTTTTGTCATCCCGTCGTCACTCTTCGCAATTACGATCTTCCCCTTGCCGTGTGTACACTTCCCTTTATAAATATTATAATTAAAATCGAAAATAATTAAACATCTAACACATGTTGTATTATACATAATGATTTGCTGCTAATGTTTTGTTAAATCTACTTTTCGAGACTTTAAATATACAAGAAGAGAAGATAATTAAATAATTCGCGTTGAGACCTCGGTATAAGTTACACTCCGGAATGGATTTAACTTTCTATGATTTACCGATTTACATAACAACTTTGTGCGGGGGGAAAGAAGATAAAGAAAGAAAGAAGGGAGGAGAAATAAAGTGTGGTTGAAAGGCGACGCGTTATTAAGCCGCCATGATGTTTTTAATTAATTAATTCGCGAAAGCCGCAGATTCACCGTCTCATAAATTCCACCGTCGAGAGTTGGGAACATCTACGCCGTTCTCTTTGTCGTGCACCGCGAGAGGAAAAAAAAGACGACAAGAATACAATAAGGGGTGTGGAGATAAAGTGTGTGTATGTATATGTGTGTATATATATATATATATATATATGCAAAGTATTTAAAAATATATTAAATATTCCCGAGAGAGAAGAACACGGATAATTAAGATGGAATCTGTGTGAGAATAGTAGAGAAGATGGAGAATCGCGTCGGAGTTAAAGGTGGATCGGGAGGGGGTGAAAGTGACAGCAACGTAGAAACGGAATTACGGGATCGGCGCGGTAGGTAGATGGCAGGAGAACGTTTCAATTAGTAATTAAAACGTGCCGTGCAGCAACCCTCACCCTTCCAACCTCCTAGTCGCCGTTTCCCTACCCTTACGCTCCGCGGTACGAGGCTCTTGCTCTCTTATACCAAACGTCGTCGTTGCTACCGCCGCCATCTTGTAAATTAATTAATGCGTTCCTAACGAGATCAGAGGCGTCGGTAAGGTAGGAGAATTGGCTGGTTCTCTACTTTGCCCACTAAGGAACGGGGTGTGAGTTAACTCAAGAGCGTAACTCGCGCCTCGTGTAGCCCCTCTCACCCTCCTCGTGTCAGATGCACACTTCAGGATTTTCAAGCGGCATCCTCCGCGCGTGTTCGAACCGTTTAATTTAGAGAGCTGAAAAGAGCTGGGCGGTAATTAAATTCTGGGTCAAGCATTTATTAGTAAACCTGTGAATAAAAATTTAAATTAGATTCATTTGTCACGAATAATTCTGTTGTTCGAACGTTTCGCGAGTTTTTCCTCGTGATTCTTTCTATAAATACATTTAAAACTTTGATTTATTTGTTCAACGCTAACATTACAGGCACACACATTTAATAGATATGTAAGTAAACAATTATCGCGGAAAGTATGCACACAGCCACGGTTTTAATTATCACGCCGCGAGATTCCGGCCGAGAGTCTTCTTCACACCGACCTTTCGAAACACGATCCACCCTCTTGCAATCCTCACAGCCCTGGGCAAGAGCGAATTAGTCTGTTCCAGAGGGTAGACAGGGTGTTAGCGGAAAGGGATGTTGGTCGGGGGTCGGTGTCAGAATCTCTCGACCCTTTCAAACCCTTTCATCGGTGCTTCACCCGCTTACATAATGCAGCCACTCTAATTAAAATAAATTACACTCTCGCGCGTCAGTTCCCTCTTTTATCTCTTTCTCTCTTTTTCTCTTTCTCTCTCTCTCTCTCTCTCTCTCTCCTTCTCTCCCTCTTTGTGTAACCTCCCTCCCCCACTTTCATCTCTCTTCCTCTTTCCTCTCTCTGCTGGCTTTTTTTGCGCTCTCACCCTGTCGCTTTTTTGTACCGCACTTTCGACCACCACCCGGGTAACGCCTCTCTTCTCTGCCGCTCGCTCTCCCCCCCTTGCTCGTTTATTTGCACTTTATTCGAGATTTAATTTACCGACCTCCGGCGACAGCCTCGTTGGTGCGCGCTCGACTCTGTGATGGGATTAAAAAGGCGGGTAGGGGATGATAGGATGGAAGAGGCTAGACGCGGGCGAGAGAGCGGGATGTGAGAGGGTGGCGTAAAAGTTGGAAAAAGAGTAACGCGACCGCGAGCTCCGCGACCAATGGAGAACGAACTGCCGGAAAATGGCTGAACCAAGGAAAAAGCGAGAAAGTAATACGAAAGAGAAAGAGAGAGAGAGAGAGAGAGAGAGAGTGTGTGTGTGTGTGCAGAGAGAACGAACAATCGATATCGTGGCGTCTCGATTCGCGGCCGATTTTTAACTACCAGCCCCTGAAAAGCAGCGACTGTCTATCCTATAATCGCCGCGACGATCGTTGAGTTCGCGCCGGGAGCTTATGCACACTGCGAAATCGATTTCGATTGAACGTTTAAAAATCGCAACTGTTGTGGTGATATCAGCGTTGCCAGTTGCGGCAATGCCAAACTACAAAGTACAATTTTCCTCCCCGCCGACATTTGATTATACGCTTAACGTTCGACAAAAATTCTATCGGTTTCCAGTAGCAATCTCCGTGTCATTCGGAAATTGATAAGTGTGAAAATGTGAAATACAATAATCTGGCTGTAGAAAATCGCGGTAAATTTTAGCATATAAATGCGTTGAAGATACAACGGGAGAGGAAGAGAGGGAGAAAGGGAAAGTGAATCGTTTCACGAGTATCTCTTTTCGTCGTTATTGAAATTACCAGCTCTGTCGCGACAATCTAATCACCGCGAGCTGTCCGAAATGAGGCATGAACGTCGCGCGCGATTTAATTAAGTCGTCCCGTGCTTATTGTGCATGTCTCGCTGAAAAAAACGAGGGTAATAACTTGGAAGCCCTCTCTTTTCTCGCCCGGCGCGAGAAACGCGAACGATAGCAATAAATAAATATTCCACGGTCCACGGGTTTTTTTCCTTTCTTTTTTTGGTCTTTCTCTTTTCTTCTCGCCGATCTTCATTTTTATACCGCAGGAGGGAGAACAGCCGCTTCACTGTGTTTTATGAATTCGTTATGAGTCGACGCCTCTCTCGGCGGTGAGAGGGATGACGCGCGGAGAGAAAAGAGTGTCGAGAGTAGCTCGCGTAGACGCGGCTTCTTTTTCTTTTTCCCGACCTTCCGCGACGGCGACGTCGACGACGTCGATAACGTCGACCTGTAGGCGTCGAGGCTTCTTTTCCGCGTTCTCGAACAAGACTCGAAGTGTGTGTGTCTGTGTGTATTTCCGCGAAGAACGCACAGAGGAAATATTTCCTCGGGTTCCCGAGAATCCCGAAAGCGCGTAAAAGCCGCACGTGATAGAGAGAGATAGAGAAAGCGGGTGGAGGTAGCGAAAAGTTCCAAAGAATGAAAGAAGAGGAACTTTAAGGAGGAGTACGCGAATAATAACGACTCGGATTCTCTCTGACTGTCGTCGGTTTTCGATTTGAGACGCCTCCTTGCTTCTCCCCTCGCTTCTTGCCATTCCGTGTGTATATAGATATGTATATATCTTTCTTCCGTTTCTCTCTCTCTCTCTCTTCTTTCTTTTCTTCTTCTTTCACGTCAGTTTGCCCCTTTTTCGCAACCGTTTCTTTCTCATCGATCCAATCAGCAGATCGGATTGCATGAAGGAGACGAGAAACAGAGAGAGAGAGAGAAAGAGAGAGAAGAGGAACATGAAAATGCAGTTGGGTAACGAGCCGCCGAGCGGAATAGAAGTTTTATCGTGCAGCCTGTTCTCTCTCCCCGCGCACTGACAGCGGAGTGAGAGAGAAGGTATAAATTCAAAGTGACGCGAGAAAGCGGATCGATGGAAACGTAATTCTTCGCTCCTCGGAACTCGGTAAGTACGGCGTCAATTTGTTCGATGGCTCGGAACTCTCTTTTCCGTTAAAAAGAAGACGATAGACGCCTTCACGCCGAGATCAGACTGTCGATCAATATACGGTATATACACAATGAAACGTCTTGACGGAATAAAGAATGCAGAGAGCTTTGAAATGGGAAAAGGAAGAGGGCGTGATAGTTCTTCAAAAGTTATTGCCATTTAAATGATTAACGCGTTGACTAAAAAAAAAAAAAAACTTTCCCGAAAGAAGATTAATGAGGCATGAGCAGGATCAATCGTTCGTAAGTGAAGTGAATAAAGATATAGGAAGAGCCGGAGCAAAACCCCACGTAATAAGGTAAGTAAAAGGACTTACTTGCTCGACGATCAGTAATATCACACGACGTCGGGACGAGTAACCCCATTAGCATTCATATTTCAATTTCACAGCCCTCAGGGTCGCAGTTTGAAACTGCGGAAGGTACTCGGGACGGCGAATAGGGGGAGATAAACGGAAGAGAATTCACAGGGAAGAGCCGGAGGGGTAGAAAAGCCACGGTCGGAAGGGGGAGAGAGCAAGAGTGAGAGAGAGAGAGGTGGGGGATGAGTGAAAGAGGAAAGCTAATATCGATGGCAACCTATTACCATCTATCTCCATACCGATGTAATGGACGCGCAGCCCCGATTATCAATCCGTAATAATTGTGCATATTAAACGGGCGCTAATTATCGGGCTGGCAGCGTGCCGCGGGCGCCATCGCCAATCGAACCGAGTTACAACTCGGCGGTCTGTTCGCTCGCTCATTCGTTCGCTTGTTCGTTCGCCTCTACCCGCAGTAAATTTTACCGCCGGCCGCCGAAAGGGGATCAATAACCAAAAAATCGTCGCGCTCACCTGCCCGGGCGCGAAAATATTCGCGAAATCAAATATCAAACGGTGTTTCTCGCGATTCCCACCGAGTAGTTCGTGCGAATTTTTCAACGAGAGAGCGCAAAAGCTTAATCGCCCATTCGTTCTCGCCGCATCGCATCGGTTAATGCGGAAACGCTGTTACGACGCTCGGCACCGTTTAATCGACGCCCGAGCTAACTACGTTCATCGATATTCATCGATCCCGGAACAAAAAAAAAGAAGTGGACGGAGAGGGAAGAGAAGAAAGAGATTGAGAGGGGGGGGAGGAAGTCTTCCGACGCGCGATCGATCGATCGACGGAACGATTTCGCCAGGACACTCGAGAGACCTGGGGAGGCGCGGCGGAGAGCGCGAACGTCGGTGCCCTCGAGTTCTCTCGAGGCTTTTTTCCTCTCCAGAGCGCTTTTAATAAACGCGCGCGCCGCAACCAGCGGACGCTTTACGTTATTGAAGGAGAAGAGAGAAATGCAGAGATACAGAGAGGGAGAGAGCGAAAGAGAGAAAGAGAGAGAACTGGCCGGGGGTTGGTCGATGAAAGCGGAAGGGAGTGCTTTTGACGACGAGCTTTTTACGGCCCTGTGTTCCGGTGTTCAGGCTTTTACGTCCATTCCGCGTTTCCTCCTCCTTCGTCGCCATCTCCGCCTTCCATCCACATACACTCACTCTCGGGATAGGCTCTTCCTCTCTTTTTCTCTACGCTGTGTCGCGCGTATCGCGTTAATTTACTCTTTCGCTCTCGCCGTTTCCGTCCACCTCCGCTATCATCCAATAATACATAGCGCGTTTCAAAAGCGCGTCCGTCTAATATTCTTTATGAGGTGAAATTTTACGCGCCCGTCGGGATACAGTCGACGACACACACACACACACGACTGCTCTTTATTATTCCCCCTATTGTATTGATGTAAATATCGAGGAATTAACGAATGTTTAAATGCAATATGTACTCACATGCCTCTCCTCCGCTGGATTGAGACCTGCAACAAAGATTAAATAACAATATTACGTGAGTTTATGCGTGAACGTAATAATAAATTTATATCGTTAAAATCGCGAATGGTACGTGTTTTGTTACGCAACGAGGAAAGGGGGGCAAGAAAAAAAAGGCGATTTTATTCGGAAGAGGTTCATGTTTCAAACGTCATCCCTCCAAAGCCGACGGGATCCGTATCTCTCCGGTAAAACGAGCGATATGAATGTTTTTCATTATTATTACAGCGTCGAAGCGAATAAAATCGGCGGTATGTCGACGGAATCTTTTTCCACGGCTAGGAGAAAACGAGGTGGAACGAAGGAAGAAGAAACGCGCGCGCGCGAAAGAGAAAGAAAAAGAGAGAAACTGGCTAGACTTCTCAAGGATTTCCGAGACGACGAAAGGAGGAGGAGGGCAAACGAGAAAAAGAAAAGCCGGCTGGAACAGGGAGCGGAGAAAATCCAGACGGAAAAGCTTTGTCCTCAAGAAGCCGAGTTCATAGTTTGCTCTCGCTCGATTTCCCTAGTCTTTCTCCCTCCTCTCTCCTTCTCGAGCCCCTCGGTACACTTCGGGGTCTCGTAGGAAATATCTTAACGATATCTTTTTCCTCTTTCTCTCCCGTCCCGCCGCAAAGAAGTAAGAATTACACGAACCGTTTATGTTCCGGGCGCACCGCGGGGGCCGCCCGTCGTTAAATTGCCTCTCTTTTCTCTCGCGACATTAAGCGCATCGCGGAAATAAAATAAGTTTTTTTTTTATTGACGCAAGTCGCGTGATCCCCGTGACATTTCTGAAAATAAGTCGCGCGATATAAAACGCGACTATTTTCATCGCTCGATGAAACCTTAATTCGTGCTCTCGAAGTATCGTCGGTCGCTATGCTCTCTCGCATTATTCCAAACGAGAGCGTTATTACAGTCTTTATGCTCCATCAAGTGATGAAAATGATAGTCGAGCGAAGCGGTACTGGGTCAGAAGAATGTTCTCGCGCGAATCGTCCGTTATCTGCGATAACTTCGTAACGTAAATTCCGCGAAAAAGAGTCCGACCGAGAGTCGATTGTTTTAGGGGATTAAGTCCCTGATACACGACCGCGTTGAGTTATTGAGTAGACACGTGCAAAACGGAGCAGCTTCGAAAGAGAGAGAACAAGAGCGAGAGGTGGCCTCCTCTTCAGTGTCGGTGTAGATCTCGCTAATGCCCGTCATCCCTCTTTTATCCTTTCTGTTATCCGACAAGAAAACTCTTTCCTCCTTCACTCGACTGCTCCCGTTCGTCGTAAACGGACGCGGAAAGACGCGCATAATTTTCTACTAAAAGCGTGAAGAGGTCGTCCGAAAGTATTTTCCGAGAGACCGTTTCAAGAACTCCGCGCGCGCGTACTTACATTCCCACTTGCCCATTTTGAAACAGCGAGCTTGTAAAAAAAATATATACGGAAGATACAGCTTGCTCGTTGTTTAGAAAATTAACGGACAAAGAGTGACTCGTTATCGAGAACACATCGAAATTATTGGACGAAAATAACTGTTGACAAATTTTTTTTCTGGCGGAGAAGCGATAAGAAATCGCGCGCTACATCGCGGCTTATCCGGTGGCAAATATTGCGGCGGATATGTTCGAAGAAGAAGATGAAGTCGTTTTCAAGACGCGAAAAACCACGTAGAGAAGGGAAGGGGATGGGGTAGAACAACAGAGAAACTGCGGAAACGACAACGGAACGATAACAGGGCGTGTTGCGCCGCTAGTAGAAACAAAATTCGCTCTGGGCAATGTTCCGGAAAGAAGGGAAGAAGTTTCAGTTGTCACAACAGAAAGAGACCTGGCTGGAGGGTGACACGTCTCTCTTGGTTCGTACGGGAATAACGTTTCAAAAGAGTCAGTCCGCGATCATTGACAACACACACGGTCTAGCTCTGCAGATCTGTTCTTTTCGACTGCGCTTTTTCACGCTTTATGCGCTCCAAGCGAAGCGAGCACACATTTTCACGTTTTGTTGAGAAAAATAAAAGAGAGAGAGAGAGAGAGAGGTTAGGAATAACATATGTTACGCGATCGAATATTTGTACTGTAAACACGAAACAATTCGGCAAATGAAATTTCCGATACATAGGCGCCGTGGATGCTTTCGAGAGAGAGAAAGAGAGAGAGAGAGAGAGAGAGAGAGGAGAGGAGAGAGAGAAGCGCGATTGCACCAAGATCGAACGGATATTTCATTAGGACGCGCCCGACAACGACGACGGTCGGAAAACGCAAAACAACGCGGAGCAAACTGGCCGGGGGCTGTTATATATCCGGGACTTGGTAACACGGTTAGATGAGAGCACCGCGAGCCGAGGAGAGGGAAGAGGATATAGGCAGGGTCAGGAGTAGAGGCCATTAGGGAATAGAGACAGCGAGTAAGGGCGGCGAGCGTGGAGGGCGGCGAGCGTGGAGGGCGGGTGGGAAGGGAGAAGGGGGAAAGGGTTGTAGAAGTACACTCGTGTCGAGAGGAGATTCTGAGTGCTCTCTTGAGAGACGGTCGTGGATGGAACGAGAGACACGCCGAGCGAGAGACATCGGACGAGAAGCTGGCGCGAGAATAAGAGAAGAGAAATGAGGCGAGAGAGGAGAAGAGAGTCTGGAGCACCGCGTGCGTCTTCGTCAGCGCTATGTGGGGGGTCACCCTCTCCTCTTTCTCCGCCCACTAGCACGAAGGTCTTGCGTGACATGCCGAACGAGAAAGACGGACGAGAAAGAGGAGTATAAGGGCCGAGAAAGAGGAGAGAAAAGAGAGCGAGAGAGAGGACGAGGACTAAAACTCGAGAGAATTCTCGAGGTCAAGATCGAGAGTTTCAGGAGCTTCTCTCGGGCTTAAGCACGGTCGTTTGCGTCACCGGCTTCGTTCGTTCCAGACCGCGCTTAAAATAGCACCAAGAGGCGCTTAATTTCAGTAACTCACTGATCGTACTCTCCAAATAATCTCTCTTTCTCATTCTCTTCTGATAAAACACTCTAGCCAAAAGGTTTCTGTGTCCATTAGACCGACGAGTTTCGATGGATTATAATCGTGTTTATGTTACACGTTCGTCATCGTATGCGCGTACATACATATCTCGCTGAATCATTGATGAGATTACGAGTCACGAGCACACAGCGCGCAAAAACGTATATCGTCTCATGAGGATCGGTTTCCGGGCTTATTCTCACAGAAACCGAGATAAGCGATTGAACAGGTAGCCCCGAGTTACGCGAAGCATGAGACGTATATAGCTGAGTGCGCGCGCTCGTTCCACGAACGAGAGACGGTTAAACCGACCGTTCGGCGCGCGAAATATTTACGAGCGGGAGAAGTGCGCGCGATAAACACACTCTCGAACAGTCGAGATATTGAGTCCGCTATATAGAGTTCCACGAATCGCGTGTTCTCTATTATAAGACAGCTGACGAGAGATTCGCGCGTATCGAGCGATATTGCGCGTTGTGAAAACACGTCGACTGCAAATATAGTGATCGTGTCAGCGGTGCTTGTCTTTTCAGTGGCGACCTTGATGATGTCATCGATGATAAACCGGCGCCACCAAATGTAAAAAATATATTTTTACAACAAAGATAAATGCGAATAAAAATTTTAAATAACTCATATATGAAAACGATGTAAAATACAAACTGCGCTATTCAACAATTAATAAACTTTTTCGTTTTACTATAATGCGCATATAATGTTCGTAATAATAAAAATTCCACTGCGATTTTCACATGGTAAGACGTAAAAATTCGCTGAGCAGTCCAACGTGTCGAGAACATCTTTAACAAAAAAAAAAAAAAAAAAAAAATTTGAGATCGTCAGGCTGACCGCGATGAAGGTCCGGTTTCGTGAGCATCGACAGTGGATGCGCGGCTGTGCCACCGGGGGTGGCGGCCGCTCCCGGTGGCAAACCCAAGCCGAGGAGCGCGGACGCCGAAGTGGGGACCGGTATACCCGCACCCGGGCCCAGCCCAGGCAGTCCGGGTATGCCCGGATGTGGTCCCATTGCCGCGCCTGGCGGTAATTGCTGGGCGTGCATCTGCTGCAGAATCCTCGGCAGATCGGGCCTTTGCTGCTGTAAAAATGCAACGCACAAAATATATGTCATCAATAATATCAGTAACATTGTTTGCGCGATAACGCGGCCCACGATCGTTATCGAGATATCGCTATCGCGCTGTTGCGTTCGTTCAGTTCATGTGAAGCATCGCGCGGAATTAGATTACGTGTTTCCACGTACGCGATATTTTATATATAATATATGTACGTGTGTGAGTATATAACATGAGTGTGTGTATATATACACACGTGTATGTATAAACCGATAGAATATGCTGACACGAACGTATCTGTAGGATCTCTGATAAGTTCTGAAGATTAGATTAAGTAAGTGGCGAGGCAATTAACGAGCTCGAGTGCGCGTAACGGAGCCTCTCGAGTATTTCCGCCGTAATTACCAGATAAAAGCGAGCGGGTATTATTCCGCGAGACGTGAAAAAACGCGATGTGCGGGGGAATCGAAGCGATCATCGCTAAAAGCGCGCGGCAGATTGGAATTGAACGCGGTATTGGGGGCGCGGGAAAGAAGAGAAAACTTTAATAGCGCGTCGATATTATCGCGGTAGCCGCAATAGATGTGCCGCGCGCGGCGAACGAGAACGAGAGAGAGAGAGAGATTCGCATCCGATATAGAAGTTCGGAAATGATTTTTACGGGCTATCGGTTTAGCGCGCGGCGGTGTGCGGTGTGTACGTTGCCGCAGCTTCGTTAGGAGAGTCTGTTTGCCGAACGTGAACTCACGTTTCCAGCGCGGACAAATGCATAAGCAAATAAAATCGCGCTTGCTCGCGCGCGGATTTAAAAGCACGGCACGGCGCGCCTCTCTCTTTCTCTCTCTCTCTCTCTGTCTCACACTCTCGGGCTCTCTTTTTATCCATCATAATTGATCAAACAATTTCGTTCCCGCGAGAGGAGACAGGGAAACAGCGAGAGAGCGAAAAAAAGCAACGCAACGATAATTCGTTGGAAAAATCGCTCCGCTTAATTCCGGTCACGATCGCGCGTTTTTCCTTGCTTCTTCCCTCTCTTTCTCTCTTCCATTTCCTCTCTTTGTGAATTCTTTTTTCTCTGCGCGCGCTAGCCCCTGTGCGCCACCGCCGTTGCCGTCGCCACTGCTGCTGCCGCTGCCGCCGTTACGCGAAAATACACTTCGTTACAGTCAACGGAGGCAACTTTCCATTAGCAAAGCATACAAATTGCCGAGTAAACTCCAAGGCAAGTTTGAGTAACCTCCGCGTCCGACCTCGCCCGAGTAAATCTAAGGCTGCGAAACAAGTGGAAAGAGTTATATATGCGAGCGAGTGAGCGAGCGAAAAGTTTCGCGGAAATCTTAAGCGTATCTCGCCCCGTAGTTTCCTCGTTAGTTGGACCAAGCCGCCAGACAAATTGTGAACCTGTTCAGCGCCGTTTTAACGGTTCGTGGATCACGCTAGGAGGCGAGGCGAGGTGAGAGATGAGAGAAGAGGATGTAAGGAGGACGAGCTCAGCTGCGAGAAGAGGATACCGCGCGCGCGTTCGCACAGACGGCGAGAGCGGAAGAAGAGGGTGAGTGTACTACACCCACACCCGCTGCCTGTAACCATGTACACTCGTTAAGGCAGGCCGGAGCGAATATTCCGGGGAGTAGTTTGCCGAGATAATTAAATGGCTTAACGATATAATAACCTCGCGTCGAGCGTCGACTGTCTGAACAGAGCCACCCGCAAAACATACAAACAGAGGAACGTATATATAAACGTGTGCCGCACCACGTTGTGTGTCTATGTAGAAAGAGAGAGAGAGAGAGATTCAAGTCTTCTGAGAGAAAGAGAGATAGAGATGGAAAGAGTGAGTGAGAGTGAAAGAGAGAGAGAGAGAGAGACTGAATAAGACGAGAGAAAGACAAGAGACGGTCCTACGATTCACAAAGCCATCTGCGAAATGTTGCCGGAGATTCGAGGAAGTCGGAAGCCCCTAGGAAACGTTTCCGAGTTTCCACTCTTGATAGCGATAATAATCCTGACCCGGAGCTGCTATCCTCACGGATTCAACTTCCACGCGATGTTACCCTCTTACTCGAGTCAGGAAACCACCCTCTCGTCTCTCGCGCCGAGATTCCTCGTAATATTACCGTAGAAATGCGAACAACGAGAAACGGCGGCGCGGCTTTGACTCGCGACGCGAACCAATTATACGAACGGAGGTGGCTCGGAGATGCGAATTTCGTTCTTCGAGCTCGCGCTAACAAGCGAACAAGCATCGCGTTAGAAAGAATTAAATGCACACACGACTTATTGTTTCTGCTCATTGCTATGTATATTTATTTTTTTAATTTATGTTCTGCTGATTAAATTCGAGACTTCGCGAAACCGGAAGTATCAGATTTCTATACAATTTACGCCGTGATTGCGCGTCGTTTTTATTTTCAGATACGATGTCGCTGCGTCTTAATCTTCGTGCGAACGTCCTTCTCTCGTGGCACCTGCATCGGCAGCACTCCGTTCTCAGCAGTTTTCATCGTCGTCGTCATCGTCGTCGTCGTCGTTGCCGCCGCCACTTGCTGACTCGACTAGACGTGCAGTTACAGTCGAGGATCTGAAGGAGAGGGATCGTCTTAACCTTCTTATATTGCGTATCGTTGACACTTGGTAAGCGTCTTTAGCGACGAGGGGAACGCCGCAAGAAGATTCACAGGTGCGCTTGTGTATGTGAGCGCGTCGCAAAAAAAAAAGTGTCACGTGCCGCGAAACTTCGCAGTATAAAAATTGGAGAGGTAAATTCGAGCATTCCTCCTTCAATTACACCCGATCCTGTTGCATCCATTGGTCTGTCAATATTGCAACATGTATTCGAGTTTTAACCGCATTGCTCAGGTGTATCTATACAGGTGTAGAGAATAGAGACATCTTTTACGTGCGCACATCCTTAGATCAATAAATAGTGGCGATACATTTTTACGCAGAATTAAACATACTTTCTGTATATGACATAAACAATATTTCATTTTTTAAATCACTAAGTTGACCTTGAAATCTCCGAAATATCTCCACTTTAAAAAAAAAAATCACACACACTACGTGACAGCCTTTTCAAAATCATGTAAGTTTTCTATATAATACTTTTCCACGTAGAACCGTATAATTTACAAGTTTCCAAAGTGTGCAAGTTAAGGTTGCCTCTACATATGTTATTAGATTGTATTCGTGATTCAAGTTCTTTACAGTCGCGATGTCTATTTATTAGCGTGTCCATGCACAAAGACTTCAGATAAAAGTTTATGGCAACAGTTTCGAATAGCTGTTATAAAAGAACAGTTTTTCCGAGAAGACGGAGAAAAGGGGGAAGAGAAAACTATCTACATCGCGGAGATATAGTTGTGACGCGAAATAACTCGCGAAACGATTTTCCTCGACTTATCTATTCACGGTAAAACTACCCGCGTGTACGAGTGGCGATTTCGATCCATCTTCCAGCCATAGCTGGCGGGATTTAAGAGAAGAGAGGGCGCGCAGACCAGGGGGCGGGCGCGGTACCTTCGGAATCCTGCTAAGGATTTGCCGCACGTATTCCCGACAGCGTCGTGGATCCGCGGAGAAGTTTCTCCGTGAGCCGCGCCGGGCGGGGGCCGGAAACGCAGGGGTGGCTGGAATGCTGATTAGTCGGCGCTCGTGCACACAGTAACACTATAACCTACCTACCCTCGGCAGCTTGGGAAACCGGACGAGAAGATCGGGATAAGATTCAGACGGAGAGAGAGAGAGAGAGAGAGAAAGACGGCTATACAGGCGGCGAGGGAAGATGCGGCGGTGGATAAGGGTGAAGAGCGAGAGATCGGAGTCAAGGAGGGAGGAAGGAAGGTGGAGAAACCGGTGGCTTAATAGGGAGGAAATTGAGTGCTCGAGCAATATTGAGGAGGATTCGGGATTCGCCAGGATCGTATCCGTCCCGTCCGCTTTTGGATTCCTCGGACGTGCATCGGCTTCCAGCGTGGTCTGTATCCTTCCCCCCTCCCTCTTTGCCACAGGAGTTCTCCCCTCGTCGCGAATGCTTTTCACGTTGAAATACACGCGGAATCTAAATCCTCCTCCCTCCCTTCGTTCGCCACGCCGGCGCGGTTCGGCTAAAGGTATGTCGTAAACGCCGTGATTCGATACCGACGGCGAAAGCTCCTTTGTCTTTTGTAACGGACGATATCATTGATGTGCACTTACCCCGATGATAGCGTTCAGCTCGGTCATGGTCACTTGTTTTGCTCTGTCGACTGCCGAAGCGACCTGCTGTTGATGCTCTTGCGAGAGAAACGGTAGGATTTGTGCGATAATGGCGTTCAACCTCTTCGCTATCTCCGTCTGCAAACAAATTAATAATTGTGGTTAACAGCGCGAATTATTATTGAAAAAAATTTTATTTCTTAAAACTTGCGTCAATTATCACACGTTACGCATCTTTCTCTTTGCTCCATTAGATTGTTCAGTGTAAAAAAAAATAACGCAAGAAATAACAAGAAAAGCGGTCAAGAGAAAACTTTCGTGAATATCTCGAGTTTTTCTCTTTTTTTTTTCGACAAGCTTCACAGTGCAATGAAAAATGTGTTCGATCTGTTACGACCTAGACGAGCCGTCTGAGCAGCTTGTTCCGGGTCGTTAAGAAAGGTATGGGCCAGCTTAACGCGCCCTCGCCAAGGAAACGAGTAAAGATGCAGGTGCGGCATAACCGACCGAGGGTGTTTACGACGCCCTCCGGCTGAAAGAGACTGCCGGGAATTAAATTAAATCCAGGCAAGATTGCTCCAGTGGCGTAGGCATTAAACCGGCGCGTATTACATTTCGTGGAGAATCACGAATATCGTATATATTCACAAATACGCGACTGAGGGAGAATTTTGGCTTTATCTTCATGTCTGATTTTCCTGACAAATAGAATCAATATAATTCTGGCCACTCGAACAATCGCTCCGGACAAGATAGGTCTGATTCCGGTATACTCGATAACCTATCTCGGCGCATTATCTGAGCGAAATATTCTGATTCGCTTCTCTCCGATTTACCATAAATTTTACTCCCCGAACGTGGAAAAGTACTATTACGTAATCGCACACCGGATCCGCCCGCGTGCGCGCACGCTATATAAGCCGGATAACTTGGTATAATAATTCGCACGGCGCGCACAACATCACAGCATGGAACTCCATTTAATTATCGCGGAATCAACAGGCGGCGCAACGGAGAAGCAAGAGCGCGCAACATTTTCGACGCTTTCGTCGAGAAAATGAAATCACTTAATTGCTTCGACAAAGCGGCACCTCCGGGCGCTCGTTTTCCTTCCGTTGCGTCGCGTCGTAGAATTTAGCGCGCGCGCGAGATAAAGAGAGAGCGCGAAAATCCCGTCGATTCGCTGTGACATAAAAAAACAAACTACCGATTTGTATGTGTTCCGTTTAGCCTCTCCCCAGCCAATGATTCATGAGAACGTCTCGAAAAAGTGGTGAGCCCGACGAGTTTCGCGGCTAATATATAAGCGCGAACTTCCGTCAACGCCGCGTTTTCTCGCTCGCCGCTTTAAACGAGCCTCGGATGCTAATTGAAATATCGCCAGGCCACTGAAATTCTTGGCAAGTTTCCCTCCCTCGAGCACATCTCGGCGAACGAGCGGATAAAGAGAAAGAGAAAAGAGAGAAAACGAGAAGAAGAGCGGATGGGGAAAGAGGGAGGAGCTTATTTTAATTACTCGTCGCGCCCTCCAAGTGCCGGTTATTAAGCCGCTAATTATAACGTACGAGAAAACACAAGTCGTGCTATTCGTGAGACGTGTTATGCAAAACGTATATAACTCCGCGGAATATCGAGTTTTGAAACAGCGTTTTTTCAGTGTCAAGAAATTTCAAGAAATAAAAAAAAAAAAAAAAAAAACCTATTTACTCACGCGAGCTTTCAAGCGAATTAAAACACGTTTTGTTTAAACATTTAAACTTTATTTGTTGAATAAAGGTGTCGCACGATTTTCTCTGCTGCGAAACATTACGATATTGACGCTCTCTAAATTTGTAATAAGCTGATGACATTTAAACATCTTACCTAGAGCTCATCTTATCGCGATGTAGTCGAGCTATTCGTATCACAAGGATAATACGCGGAATGTGTTTTGTAACATGCGGTAAAGTTCCGTCTACTCGGTACACTATACGGCACTTTGCGGCAGTAACCAGAATTAGAAGATTTCGAGCGAGCGGTAGAGGACAGACGTAGAGAGAGAGAGAGAGAGAGAGAGAGAAAGGAAACGAGAGAGGACATTGTGGGCGAGAAATGGTGGCGGTTACAGGGAGGAAGGCACGACGACGACGACGAGGGTGGAGCCCGTTGCAGACGTAATTGCGTTGCCAAGAAGTTTTCCCCGGGTGAGAGGTAACCAAGAAAATAATGAATGGCTCCGGATGCTCCATTACTATTTTCTCTCTCTCTCTCTCTCTCTCTCTCTTTCTCTTTCTTCCCCTCTCGCTCACGCAAAAGAGAGAAAGACAGATAGAGAAGAAGAGAATGGAAGAGAGAAGAATGGCGAAAGCAGAGAAATGAGAAACCAAGTTTTGGTCGCGGTGTCCTGGATTTCGCGCGGGAAAACGAGATGAAAAAAATCTAGGTGTGGTGTCCAGAGAGAATGAATTTTTCTCTCCCGTGTGCCAAATTGGGAACCGACGAAGATCGCCGCGTTCCCAGAGCCGCGCTTTCTCGCGCAAATAAGCTTTTTTTTCTTTGTAATGGCGCTCGCACATCGGCGTATATCCGCTATCGGAACACCCAGAGCATACACGATGATTTCAGCGAATCCAGGGTTAATCGCGATGTCGTGCTCTTCGCACACCTACACACCGGGGAAAGGTTACGGCGAAACTTCCGGAATCTTGGCGAGCGAGCGCAATATTTCCTTTTTCCACATCTGCGTTCTTTCCTGCCATTACGAGGGGGAAAATTGTATGTACGTGCTCGCGAACGGAAGACACAGATGCCCCCGTAATATCGCGAAAACCGCAAGGAGCTCTCGCGAAGTGCCGTATTTCCTCTTTCCGCTTACATACAGACACACACGAGACGCCGCACGCACACACACACACACACCGTGGTCGTGTCGCGCATGCACACACGCGTGCATCTCGCAGGGAATCAGGCACTCTGCTCGAGACGCTGTTCTCTCTTTCTTCTCTCTCTCTCTCTCTCTCTTTCTCTCTCTCTCTTTTTCTCTTCCATACATATAAATAAACACTATAGCACGCGCACGTCTAAAAGCAGGCAGCAACATTCACGGCATGAAAATGCAAAGCGTCGGGGCTTCGAGTGCCGTCGATAAAATTCCTCGCCTGTAAAACGGTGACGTGAGCCGAATGTGCTCTTTCACCACCCTGGGCCCTCCTTTCGATACTGCCTCGATAATCCGATACGCGAAGCTGCTTCGCGAGAAGAGAAGCGAGGGAGACACGCGCGGGCTTCTCTGCGAATCAAGCTTACAGCAAGCTTATACAATGCACCGAATAATACATCGGAAGAAGATGCGACTTCTTATTTATCATCGCGCATCACATCTCTTATATACACATATTTCTCCGATCAACTTCATATAACATTTAATCGAAAGTTTTTCTTTTCTTTTCTGAGTAATACCGAAAGACGAGAAAATCAACCGAGAAAGAAAAAGAAAAAGACGGCAACAAAGCCACGCTCGCCGCCAACCTCTGCCGACCGAACCGGAAGCCGTTACTTGCGCTAACGAGTAAACCAACGGCTGCTCGTCGGACTTTGGTGGTATTATGCTGCGCGAGCAAATAAACTGGCGTGTTCGGCTAACTCCCTGGTTTCTGGTAAGCCCCCGCACACCACCGACGGTGGTTCTCGCTCGTCCTGCTCGCTCGCACTCGGAGGGGGGGCCGAGTAAAGCCCGGCTAACGTCCGCGTGATTGCAATATCCCGCGGCTTGCGGAGAGAAGCACCGGATGTAGCCGTGTGTACGCGCGCGCATCTGTGTACACACGCTGGACCACCGTGCGCGAGAACGGATAGGTGGATTAGAGAAGAGAGAGAGAGAGAGAGACAGAAACGGAGTGGTCGCTAAGGCGCGCACGACGAGCCCCGAAAGCTCATTGTCTGCCGTTGGGTTCTGCCGTAAGTTAGATTAAATCAATTTTCTGTCCCGCGACGCGCGTCAGCTAATTTTCGTCGCGCTGTGAGAAACAGTACATTCGCGGCGTCCGCGCACAACGTGGCTCTTCTCTTTCTCGTCGCGTGTCTTTCTCCGGTGAAAAAGAATCGATAATGCGCGCCGTGTCTTTTGTTCCATCTATTGCGCGCGTCGATATTGTCGACAGCGAGGGTGCACGACGCTTGACAAATAGGTCAAACGCTGTAACAGCAGAAATTCGATACGGAGAGAAACGTGAGGGAGAAAGGAAAAGAATGTCTCGTCGCTCTATCTAATATCGTATATACAATCGCTTTTCGAAAAAAAAAACAAAAAAACAAAAAACAAAAACATTTAAAACCGTTTCGAAATCGATTAGATTAGATGAAATGCGCATCGCGGTATCGCGAGAGAGAGATAGAGAGAAAGAGAGAGAGAGAGAGAGAAAAAAAATAGGTTCGTTGCTTTTGTTTCCAGTATAGCGAAACGCGATGTATCGCGCGTGACGAATAACGCGTGCACCAGATTTATTCGGGAGATGAGCAACGCGCGAGCGAACACCCAGAGCGAAACGCGTCGCGGAACGACCGCAAGCCGGGCAGCGGCAACACCTGAAATTGCTCGTATAAATATTGAAGCTCGCCATTTTCATCCGGTTAATTTTCCGCGGTGAACGCGCCTGGGAGACCGCGATGAAATTTTATGCGTGTCTCTCTCGACGTCGCCGCGACACGAATGCACGGGCATGTCCGTCATTTCGTTCACTAACAAAAAAAAACAGAGAGAGAGAGAGCAAAATGGCCGACTCGTCGACTCGAATAACTCGAATCGCCGTTAAACGGGTTATCGGGGACGAACGAATCGATGATACGAATGACGATGATACACGAAACATACTGGTTGGCCAGTTTGTATCGGTGATTGTCGCATCACCACGGGGTGAAGGACAATTGCCTCGTCACGATTTTCTGGTTTTTATCGTATTTTAACAATGTACTATAACACAATCGTTCGTGCTGTGTTATAAATTTAATACAGTTTAATCGAATTTTTAATTTTGCTCGTACAGCACGAGTTTTTTTTTTCATACAAATTTGTAAACTCGGTCGGATCGCACGGAAACCCGTAAATGCACGCGATATAGAGTTCTGAAACAAAGACGGTTTTCGACGCCGTGTAACTCGGAGCCAATCTTGGAAGACGGAGGGCAATCGACGAAACGTAAAGGAGGGTCGAGGAGACAGAGAAAGCATTGTACGTTCGAAGGTAAACAGGCTACAATCAATTCGGGGTCGTCGTGGTCGCGCAACGAGAACGGGCGAGGGGGTTGACGACAGAGTGGCCGCAATTCGGAGAATATCCACAGTTTCGTGTTCGTGTGTGTGTATATATATACACGAGTCGTACGTGAACGCCGAGTGTGGTGGCGCGACACACGTGTGTGCGAAGAGAATTTGTATTTGTGTGGCCCAAGAGAGAGACCTCGGAGTCGTTGTTGCCACTAGCAGTCGGTATTGCCCGTCACCAGCTACATCGTCGCGCTAGAAATGCCGGAATACCAGAGACAAGGAGAGAACGAGAGGGTGAGACGAAAAGGACCTCCGGTTCTGGCTAGAGATCTCTGGCCAACTACGGAGAAGGGGAGATGAAGAAAGGGACGGGGGACTCACTGGGGAGAGAAGCATAAGTGGTACTCCAGTCGCAGCAGCAGCAGCAGCAGCTTGGCGAAGCGGAGAGACCCGACACAGACGGCCCGACCCCGAAAGATCGAGATGTTTGGATGTTTGAACGTCGGAGTGCTGTCTCAGCACTCGAGCTTCCCATCTATCTTTCTTCTCCTCTCCAGGAGAGAGTTCTGATCTCCTGCGCGATACGGGGAATCTACCGGGTGGATCGGAGTTGTTGCCAATCACTTATCAGAGAAAAGAAAATTTTTGACGCGTGAATAAAACACTCGTCGTCACTCTTTATCTTTATCACGCACGTAAAACTTAATATTTACCGAAGACAAAAAAAAAAAAAAAACTGGCGGCGGTAATTATCTGACTTTTCGCGGTTCTCGCTCCTCTTTCCAAGCGCGAGATGAAATTAGTGGTAAACGACCCGGGCGATATGGCAGAGCGATCGATCAGCGTGAGTGTCAGTGGGTTACGGCCGGCAAATTAGCGGCACTTAGGATATTAAACGATCAGAACACCTATCCTCCTCCCTTACGCGTGCGCGCGCGCACAGAGAGAGAGAGAGAGAACGCGCGGCCGCGATAATGTCGGTAGCCGAGCCAATAACAGCAGTGAACCTTGACTCCGGCTATTAAGAGGGATGTACGACCGAGCTGTTAGAAGGATGTTGCGAGAGAATCTACTACTTAACGGGTGGTCGCGATCATCTCGAGAGAAAGAGAGAGAACCGATCGTCTCGAGGCAGAGTGGGTATCTGTTTATCAAGCGGTGCAATTGCCGGCAGGAAACACATGATCTTTGATTATGATTGTGTCATCGAGAATCCTACGTACGAACAGCTCATCAATAGTCGATAAGCGAGATGTACTGTTTAATATCGAGTCTGTGCAGGAACATCATACATCTAAGCGTTCGTGATGCGGCGAATCTCCGAGCGCGCGGAGAAAAGCCGTAAGAGAGACAGAGAGAGAAAGACAGACAGAGAGAAAGAGAGAGAGAGAGAGAGAGAGAGAGAGAAAGCGAGGCGTAGTTGATAATCCCGACCGCAGCAACGTATTCATGTGGCTCTGTGCACGTATATACGGTGGTCACTCTCTGGCCGAAGCGATGCGGAGCTGGCAGAGACCGCTAAGCCCATCTGATATGTCCCATCTCTACTCCACTACTATTACTTTCTCTGTCTCTCTCTCTCTCTCTCTTACCTTCCGGGCGCCGCTGACCCTTTCCTTTACACCCTGCCGAGGGGAGTCCGCTTTCGAACCGCAAGCCGCAACGGGCTACTGCCTTGATTAAACGCGCCATAGACCGCCATTATCGCTGATTGCGCTAAACATTAACGGAACAGCCGCCGAGGCTGACCTCCCTCCTGTTCGCTTCACCCTTTCGAAATCTCGATGTGTACACAGTGATTCGCTATTATTCATACACAGGCGGGTTTCAAATGAGACACTATTTTTGCCCGTTCGACTATCGATGTGCGTCTTTGAGTGAACTCTTGGCATCGCCAATCAATTCGCGATTCTCG
Source organism: Pseudomyrmex flavicornis (assembly GCA_014825475.1). Classification (NCBI taxonomy): domain Eukaryota; kingdom Metazoa; phylum Arthropoda; class Insecta; order Hymenoptera; family Formicidae; genus Pseudomyrmex; species Pseudomyrmex flavicornis. The sequence goes on from QVNW01001515.1 coordinate 28,033, forward strand.
CGATTGACACGCGTTTATTCTCTCAAGATACGCACGCGCGCGAGAGATCGCTCTAATTGAAATCGAATATTAATCTAATTTTATTTACGGTCGCATATAACCGTCTCTCCCTCCTGTCACTTGTCTCGAACGTAAACGCAACTGCGGTAATCAACGCCGAGATGTCGAGGAGGAGAGAGAGGAGGACTGAATGACATCCATCGCGGCGCAAAGCGAGCAAATTAGTGCCGTGGCAGCGAGCGGGGTCGCCCTACCCTGCGGCCGCCGTTAAGACGCCTCGTTAAGAGTCTCCCACCCTTCCTCTCATACCCCCGTTCTCGTTCTCCTTCTCTCGGCCTCATTCCACCGCAGCCAGTGTCTTGACACTTCTCTACCGTGACGCTCGGTCGCCTCGGGCTTCGGACGCATTCACGACGGCGTCGTCAACGACAACTACAACTACTACTCGAGGACGAAGACGACGACGACGACAACGGCAATCCGCTTTGCCGACTCGACTTTACGACCGCCCCCGGCACACCCACCGAAACACCAAGAAAATTATCGTCGCCGGGCAACCCTCGTAATTCTCCCAGCACCGGTGAATACCGAGGAAAACAAGACCTTCCTACCTACCTACCTACCTTCCTTCCTTCCTTCCTTCCTCTTTCCCTCCTTCCCCTCCCGTCTTTACCTCCGCCAACCGTCCATGAGGTTAGCTCGCGCGCAGAGGAAGTACAATTAACTTAACGCTAATTGCGAGATGAAGACCGAGCGGAGCGGTGGAACCTGCCTCCGGCAATTCGCAGACTCAATTACTCAGTCATATGATACGGCGATTAACCGCGCCAGAGTTTCCTTTATGCTTCACCTCGCTCTCGCTCGCTCCCTCTCTCCCCGAATCTCTTTCTGCGTTACGGGAGATATCAGAATCGCGCGCGGTTTAACGCGCGCCACCACGTCGTAAACATCGCGAAGGTAAATGAATAAATTACATTGGGATATAAAGCACATTGTGTATTTTACCGAGCAGATAAATTCGAAATTCAAACACAATGAAATCAGGAAAGCTATAAAATCCGCTAAATGCATTCAGAAGAAATTTCTGGTTTTTTTTTTTTTTTTGCAAAAGCGGTAAAACTTCACAAGATAATAATCGAAAGATGAAGTAAAAGTCGTTCCAAAGAATTGAAGCGCAATAACTGAAATAGATGCTAATGATAATATTATACAATTGATGATATATTGTGAATTTTCTTCTATTTTATTGTTTTATATGTTTTTATATTATTTTATTATTTTGTACATATTTTATTTCAATGAAAATTCAACGCCACATCGTTTTATATTACATAGCTCGCAGATGAGAGTCTTCGTTTCCCAATCGGTTCTTTTTTGCGAGATAATGTTCGCGGTTTCCGTTTTGAAAATCGGAGTTAACGATATTTTGTCAGTTTTTTTTTTTCTTCAATTCCCGCACCTTGTCGAGAGAACGAGCGCCATCAGAAGGAAAGGCGAAGGATGAGGTTCGACGGCGATATAAAGTAATAGTGAAGCGCGGGCAAAGGGAGTGGTCTCTTAACGACACCCCTAGTACGAGAGGACTCGAGAGTGTTCGTCGTTCCACTCTCTTGTTGATAGCTGGCATAACGCTAACGCCCTGGCGTCGATAAAAGTGCCGGAGCTCGGAGCTGCATAAAACCGACTAAGGGAAAAAGGTTCGAAGGCTGTCGCTTCCTCTCGCCCCACGCGGGGCAAACACGTAAATACGACCTTACGAGGCGTCACGGAAGTACGAACGTCGCCGATCTTACACCCTCGGGCGCAAATTAGATGCGCTTGAAGGGGAACCGCGCGCTCCTTTTGTTCGAACTATAACATAACCGCAACTCCTTATCTCGCCTGCATTCAGGCAACTTTGGTTTAACTCTCACGGAACGATATCGAGACCACTGGCACATAAACTAACTACTGGACACATGTTTAATTGTCCTCTACAGTTTACGTAAACGAGAGAGAGAGAGAGAGAGAGAAAGATGATAACAATAAGTTTCGTTCTTCGATGCGCAAATGAGAAAAACACGTCCAGTCGGAACGTAACAATGAGATAGAAACATTACATCACATTTAGTAGTGTTTATCAGGCGTAAAGACACGAAGTTCGTCTCTTTTCTTTTCTCAAGGTAAAAGACCCCCTTTAGACCTTCGAGTTAATGACCGCACCGGCTATATTCTCTCCCCGGGTTTTATTACGAGAAATTTAAGTGCTCGTTTGGAGACGCGCGCGAATTAAGCGCATCCTCTCGAAGAACCTCGAATCTGATATCAGCAAAAGAAGAAAGAAAAAAAAAACGACATACAACTCTTTATACGGCTGATAGCGCGTATCGCGTGCACATTTTTTGTATTAAGATATATGTAATTCAGATTTTATCTCGCGCGCGAGAGCAAATAATGTAATAAAGTCTCGTTCGAATTTTATTCTGTACATCACAAATTTACAGCGCGCTAGTTAAATGTTACACGTGTCAAAGGCAGAAAAAAAAACAAATACTCTGCGATTGATATACAAAACTTGGATTTGATCACTTCCACACAATATAAATCAAACAAAATTAACTTGACTTCATAGCTCGCGTCAATCCGCGGGTATGTAACTCAGCGATTCCTGATCGAAGGGAGGAAAGGATACGGACGCGAAGACCATTTGCTACGAATAAAACTATCTTCGGATCGCGACGTTCATCGCTCCGACGATCTTCCGCGGGAGCGATAGAAGTGCGTATATTTGTGCGCGGAGGAAAACGGGAAAAAGAATCGGAGCCGCGGGTACCGGTTGAAAGAACTTATCGTATTGAGAGATCGCGAGCATGAAGAGACATACATATATATACACACACACACACACACACATATATATATATCGGAACCTACCATAGAACCTCGCCGATATGGCGGATTCCTGAGTTGAAAGCACACTTCACTGACCGTGTACAAGCGCGTGTGTGTGCGCTCACGTACCATGTACATGAACGTGTGTACTGTCGGCGGATGCATACACGCGCTTTCCGCGACACCGGGAATAGAAGAGGACGTAGACTCGAGAGAACGAGCGAGGGTAGACATTTCCGTGTATATTTTATTGTGCACATATTGCGAACCGTTCTCCGCCAAGCCGCACCGCACACACGGACGCGTGTCAAACTCACACCGACGCGAGCGCGCGACGTTACCTCTCTCACCAGAGAGCCCCCCTCGGGGGTTGACAGCGGAAAGGGGAGAGGATCATCGCGAGTCGCGGTTGTGGTTGGGCGAGGTCGAGGGAGGAAAAGCGAGGAGGCACAGAGAGCATAGAGAGGTCGACGGCGGTGGCGTGGAGAGCTCGATTTTTCCGATAGCAAATTTTGCTCTTCGCTTTTTACCCCCCCGTGAACCAACGCCGAGCTACCGCCAACGCGTCCCCACCGTCAACCACCGCCGTTCGACCAACCAACCTCATCCCCCGATTCACCCTCTCCCCCTCCTCACAAGCGTCGGCTCCCGGGTTTTCCTCTTCCGCCGTGCCGCCCCTGTTCTACCCTCCTCTCGACTACACCGCCAACGTCCCATTCGTTCCTCCTGCCCGTCGCGACGGCCCGGACTCGCCCTCTTTTTTCTCCCTTCTGCCCACGGCCACCTCCGCCGGAGAGCACACGTATTCTCTTTATCCTCTCTCACTCTTTTCCTCTCTCTCTTTTACTTTCCGTCCTTCATCCCCGTTTTCCTCTCAATCACCATCTGCTCCTCCGCCTCCACCTGGCGCGGCCCGACCGATCAAACCAGTGGCACTGCAGACACAATAAAAACGGGAAAAAAAGCGCCGGCCGCGCACACATTTCGCGCAGTCACTACTCTCTTTCTCCCGCTTCGTTTCATCTCTCTGTCTCTCTTTTTCTCTCTTTCTCTCTCGCCTACGTGTGAGAGAACGAGGGACACGACGGAGTACCGGATGCTTTTGAGAAGTTATTCATGAAGCGTCCGATGAGATTTCTCGGACGTTGCGTATTCTCTTGTTTCCTCACTTCCTCTTTCTCTCCCTCTCTCAAATAACACCGCAACACTTTCGATAAACGAAATATCGAGCTGAACAAGCACTCAAACATTTAGAGAAGTTTAAGCTTTGCTGGAACCCAAGCGTTCTAGTAACCTCGAAATCGCTCGACAATTTTCTTGACGGTAGTTATTGTATCTCTCAACGTATTGGAAGCACTCTTGTGCAAACTTGCGATCAGCCGCATTTCCCTCTCCTCCGAACGAAAGGCGGAGCGCCAACAAGGGACCGCGAGCCGAGCGGGTATTGACCATCCGATATCGATATTTCGCGACGCTTTATCGCGGACGTGCTCGTTAAACCGATAAATGAATAATGAGCGCACTGTATATGGGATGGATATGGAGAGACAAGCGCGGGGGGTGGGCGAGAGATGGAGGGAGAGACAAGCGCCGGGGGGTGGAGAGAAAAAGAGAGCGAGGAGGAGAAGGGGGAGAACGGGAAACGCACAAGGGGATGAGCGAGCGAACCAGCGAATCGGACAAAACAACGAAATCGAATCACTCGTGGTGGCCGCCCGTACTTTTCATGCGTGAATTTTCCGACTGCCCCGACACGTACTGCAGCTGCGGAATCGCCGGTAATAGCGTTAGTAAAATCGAGAGTAATGCCCGAAAGCGTTTACAATACGCATCGCTTCCTGCAAATAAAAACGTGGAGAGAGAGAAAGAGAGCGGCAAGCGCGCGTTGTCGTTCGACGCAACAAAGCGGCGAGTTGCCGCGCGTGGTCATCAACCGATGACGCACGACGAAGCGGGTCAAAATCAAACGATACTCATCGCTACGTGATTTTCTCCGGCAGCGAAAAATGTGCCGCAAGAAAAAAAAATATTTCGGAGTTACATCTAGAGCCAAATTTAATGACTGTTGATCTCGAAAAGTGTGTCATCGAGATTATACAGTCCTTGAGTTTAACGGTGCTTTTTCAGCCGCGGTGTTTATTGAAAAGTTACGTAACAATAAACAATCGAAGTTGATCGTTACCAGTTGTCATGAGGGTTTACAGCGTGTAGAATTCTAACACACAGTTTAACTTTTTACACGCACGCGAAATGAGTTTTTGCCCTAACGTAATCTACTCTTTAACACACAATAAAGATTTAATAAATAAAAACGTCACTTTAATAAACAACAAACGACAAGCCAAAACCTTCTCACTATAAATAAAAACAAAAAACCTCGACATGTATGTTCCCTGAGGTCATTGACATTGGACTTCTTCCTCTCGCTTTGTAATTGTAATTATCAAAAAAAAAATTTACAACTTTACGCAGCAGCGATTCGCAATTTGTTTTTTCTCGATAAAAAAAAAAACAAAAAAAAAAAAAAAAAAAAAAAAAAAATATAGTTTCTAATATCGCAACGCGTCGCACTGTTTGAATGAGCAAAACACATCATCTATACATACACACACACACACAGCAGACATACATCTCTCGTTAACTGACGCGTTAAAGCCATCAGAAAACTTCCTGCTAACGCAGACGTTTATCGCCGTAGCGCGATATATCCGTAAACTATCCGGCGAGCGTGATTCCGGCTGACAATGATTATCGTACAGGTGTAACAGGAAAACGTAACAGCTCGGTTGCGGTCAGACGGTCGACGATGATGACAGTAATTGCCGAGAATTAGCGACGTTAATAACCTCCAGGCGGGAGAAAGAGAGAGAGAGAGAGAGATAGATAGATAGATTGCAGAGAGAACGCGTTTGCCCCACTGTCATGCGTGAACACTTATCAGGCCGTTAATGTAACACCCGATAAATCCTCGGCGTCGCGATATTTTGCTCTTCCGCGTCTCCGGATTCGTTATTCATTCCTGTCTATCTCTTTCTCTCTCTTGCTTTTTTGTTTTTACTTCCACCGAGATGCGTTCTCGAACGCGCGACAACGACCGGCTCTCGTCATAAACGCATGAGCTATTAATCGTGGCGACCGCGTGTCGGCAGAAGAGCGAGCGTGTCGACGAGACAGCGGACGGGCATCCGATTTTATAAATATCGCGGATATACGCGGATACGCGCGCAATAAATCGCGCGCGTGTACACGCCCGTGTAAATTGCATTTATCGCGATATAATTTCGCGCGCGTCCTCGATAAATATATACAAATCCGCGCGCACACGTCGCGTCCTCTCCTCTTGACGAGACTACACAACCACCAAAATAGATAAATTTCGCGAAATTAAAATGTAACAGAGAGCGACGAGATGATCGTCATATTCGCGCGAGAGATCCGCGAGGAAATTACGTCACCGTTATATCTCGGGAAATGCCGTGCTGTCTCTCCGACCGCTTATCTCCAGAGTGGTATCGAGGACATAAAATGTCGCGGGGATACGACATGACCGTGTGTGCGCACGATTTCTTATCGGGAAATTTATATTCGATCGCTCGGCTGCTACATTTTTCACACGTGTATCTCGTGCACGTGCATCTCGCGACTTGTTCCCCGCGAAACGTTGCCGAGAAAGTCCCGAAAGAGTTATGCTTCTTCGCAACATTCAGGCTCTAATACACGTGAAACCTGGACGAAGAGACTTCGAGAGGAAATCAATGTGTCTGATTGTAGAGAAAAAAATTCACCGTTTCGTTTTTTTGATTCTCATGTTTTCTCTTTGTACAAACGCGCACACAAATACAGATGTGTAATAATTATATGTTTTTCAATATTTGCTTCGAATATTGTCGTTTTTTCTTCTATACTAATCACATGCAAATTCGTTCGAACGGCCTTCCAATTGCTCGCGCGTAATTGCTGCTTAACCAGCTTAGTCACGTTCGAGGAAGACTACGTATTTGCGACCACATCAACACCATTCGCTCGAGCGTGGTATCCCAATCGGGAAAGGAGATAAGCAACTCGCTACCTGACTTGCCTTGGCTACCGGTTTCGGTGTAAGTGAGATCGGAGTGCGAGGTCTTACTCGCTGATTTGAACGACGCATCCTGGCCGGAAAAAGCAGCGTGGAGGGGAACGAAACCAGGGGAGAGACATAAAGCGGACGCGGCGCGGCAGGGCGGAGAAAATAACGGGCTTGCCTGCTAAATATTCACTATACGTGAGCATTACTTCGCCGTTCCGACGCGCGCCCGGGGATGGTAGACTCGACAAGAGAAAAGCGAGAATATCGAAGTAGGCGAGAAAAGGAGGCTCGGGCGCCCGTTTATTCTCCCGGAATTCGTGATCAAGATTCTTGCTCGATAGCGTGTACAGAATGCCTTCGCCAGGAGACACTCAGAAGCCACGTCGTCGTCGACGACGATGATATTACCGGCTTGTCGATAATTCGACCGAGCCACTTGTATTTGTCGGTTCTAAAAACCGAGATACTCTCTTTTTCTTCTTCTTCTTCTTCTCCTTCTCGAGACTCTTTCACGTGCACGACACGACGACGTTCGAGAACTCCATTCTCGAGATAACGACGAGCGCAGAAATACGCGCGCGACTCTTCCGAAAAGATTTATATATGAGATCGGATCGGGATTTGCGGGTTTTTCGATTCGGCGCGGCGCGTCCTATAATTAAGAGACGGCCCCGGCTCTTGTGTGATTTACAGCGTTTCTTTTCTTTTTCCTTTAAATCATTCAATTGCGGCTTGCTATCTTGTTCTTGTTGTGTAAGAGAAAAAAAAGCAGAAAGGCTGCTTCGGAGAAGAATGATGAAATCGGCGGCGCACACGCGGTGGTGGTGGTGGTGGTGGTCGACGGATGCACACGCGCGAGAAAATAAAAAAGTCAAATTGGCCGTTCGATACCGTTGAATATGGATAGGGTAGGAGTTTAACGACTGAAAAAAATCTTTATGATGCAAATTTGCCGTAATGAATCTCTCTCTCTCCTTCTCTGCGCAGAAAAATACGTCGGATTTGACTAACATAAAGTTCGTATAAAAAACCAGAAGACGCGTTTTAAAGAAGCGTTACTCGATTTGATTGCGCAACGCGGATTAAACAGCTAATGAGCAAACTCTGCGCGCAAATATATATCGCGTAACCTAGTTCCCGCTAAAACAAAAAAAAAACAAGAAAAAAAAAAAGAAAAAAAAACATACTAGTTGAGTTTGCGTCTTCTATTGCGCAAGGTTTTGCACAACAACAAGCGACGCCGGATAACCCCCCCCAGGTCGCGCTATTTGCATGTTATTACCTTGTTTACATATTTATTCAATAGCTAAGGTCCCGGAGGGTCGCAAACACCCCGTAATCGGAGCTTTCTCCGCGTTCGGCCCTTTAATTTCGGATTAAATCCCGTGCGCGCGCGCGCAACGTGCCAAACTAAGCGATTAATAAATCACCGATGTGTCGACCGACAACCGCAAACACACGTTTATCGATCAACGGCGAGACGTGATGTTTCCTCTATATCATCTTTTTCATCGAGGATACTCGACTAATTTAATGTAACAAGAGCATAAATTCTCTTACCTGTTTGTGCATCTCCACGTTGAGCCCGTACGACATCTCGTAATACTGCAAAAAAGTAAAATAAAACAGAGAGATTAGAGTGTAAAATCGCTTAAGTTCACACCAATTAAGTGTAAGCGTTTGTTAGCTGTGCGTAATCTTTATATATATATGCATTATTATTTCGTCGTTTAAGCCACGCCGACGTTTTAAGCTCAAGATGGTATATGCGTGCATACGAACTAGATATAGCTGCGGAACGCGGAACTTTTCATGCAGAGAAGCTTGAACTTCGCCGGAAGGTGTGTTGCTGATTTTTTTTTTTTTTTTTTTTTTTT
>QVNW01001516.1:0-16223 GCA_014825475.1 Pseudomyrmex flavicornis
AATTTACACGATGACAAGAATACATATATATATATATATGTATTCACGCGTATTTCCGCACAACATCCTGCGATCGGCTCGTATGACCGTGTAATATATATTTCGTAACTTTGTAAGTTTAGAGCCTCAATTCATTAATTGTTTAAGAACGAAGAACTTTCGCATTCTAATCCTGCAATACATCCACCGACGGTAATATTATCCGCAGGGTTCATCAGTGCCCAATCAGCAGTAACGTTAAATCTGAAATGTGTATTATTTATAACGTTACTATCATCGCATTAATTCGTATTTCCAAAGCTAAGTTTCATCTATCCGCGTCAATCAAAACTGCATTAACAACAAGAATATTAACTGCATTAACAACAAGAATATTAACTGCATTAACAACAAGAATATGACTTGAGTAAGCTTATGAGTAAGAATATGACTTGAAGCTTCTGATAAACATTTTAATTTATCAAAACTTTTTTTAAGTGTTTAAAAAAGTTTAATAGTTACTTTGTTTGTTTTGAGGTCGTTAAATCAGAAAAATATATATTCCACGGGGCATAGACATCTGAAACTTACCATCGTTAATTTATCGACATTGGCGGTCATGTACAAAACTATATTCTTCGATAAAGTCTTCCTGACAAATTCGATTTCCGCTATGACTTTTTAAACGTTAGTATTTAGACGTTCTATGACGTCATTAAGAAACTTTTGTTGTCGCAACATGCTAGATGCGAACTGATTACTGTCTGCCAACATATTCAAAAACAATATACTATTGTTTTTACAGTATTTTGTACTTGCAATGTGAATAAAATCTCAACGAATACCTTTATTATATAACCTTTATCTTTTTTATATAATAATCCATTCATTAAATCATACATAATTTTATGTCTACATCTTAGATGTAGCAACACTATTCATTTTTGTTGCTACTATTTTTTAACCTCTCGGTCGTTAGTTCGGTGTCATATAAAAACTGCGCAATCCACTGTATACCTTTTTCATATTTCTCTAATTCAACCTACACAAAAAGCAAAGTGTATGAAAGCTTGAATTTAAGTTGTAAATTATTTAAAGTATAACAATAATGAAAATAATGCAAATATAACGATGTATACTATTACTTCAAGCACTAAGTTTACACTATGACCATAGACTCCACTATAGAATTTCATGCCAGAAAAGCCAATGGTAATATAAATTGTTTTAATATTAGCTTCTAGTAAAGTTTCTACTTCTTTGTAAGGAATCAATTCGTCACCTTTTCTCACCGGATATTCTGTAATAACTTCCAGCAATAGCGGAATATATTTTCTATATTCTTTACTAATAGAAGAAGTGTCCATAATAATCGTCAGCTAAGTTTGAAAAATAAGAATATTAAATAAGAATATTATATGTAACATAATAAATACAAATACTCACATAAACGAAGTTCGTATTAACATGATCTAAATAAGCAAAGAATGGTAATCTTTTAAGATCTAATCTAGAATGTTGTTTACGGATTTCCGTAGTGTAGCTCTTAATATGATGAAAATTAATGAAATTTGTGCTAGATATAGGCACATTTGCTAATACAGTAGACTCTCGCTATAGATGTGATGTAGGAGCGGAAAATTCTCGGAAACGGATCTATAGCGAGGGACCTCTCCACGTCTCGATCAGGCACGATGCACGAGACTATTGAGGCACACGGGCGTTATTCTATCTTTGTTTTACATCTAATGAGCAATAAAGATAAAATATACACGAGTGGTGTTTCCGAATGCAGCCTGAGCATGGTGGGGAGCGGCAGAGCAAAGCCGCCGCTCCCCACGACTCCGCGCTGGCAGACATGGTAGGAGAGTGACTTATGTGTGCATGAAAGTACGTGTGAAGGGGAAAGCAAATCTATAGCGAGAGACTAAACGGATTTATAGCGAGAATCTACTGCAATATCTTTAGCACTGTATACCTGAAATATTATTTTCTGTTCTAAAGGTATTAATGCTTGGAAAACTTCAACGTGTTTTATTTGACCTATTATCAATACAGTCAAGTTTTCTAGCTTATAAAACTCCTTGTGATATTGTTTAACTTTTTCATTGGTGCTTTCGCGCAAGTTTTTCAATTTATCTTATGCATACAAATATAATGCTTGATGTACATTTATAATTAATAATACATAAAATATACAGACAAATCATTTCTATGTACATCTTTTTACCTCCAAATGCCTCCAATTTATATCCACAATTTCCAGGATAACATGCTCTCAACATTTCTCTATGTACTATGTTTTCTCCTGTATTTTCTATACTCTGCATTTCACAATAAATTGCACCAGCATCTTCACCTTTATCAGTATGATGTACTTCTGTGAAGAAATGCATGCGGTATCCTACCACAATATGTAGAAATGTTAAATATTTAATTGCTAAATATTAAATTGCTTGGTGTTGTTTCAAACATAAAGAAGCATTATAAACTTTTACAGAGTATACGTTCGAGATATATCGGCACCAGAACTGAGCAAAGTTGTTTATCTTTATATTTTCGGATTTTTATATTACTATTTATATATAAAAAAAAAAAATAAATATCATGCCATTTCTTACAAAATTTGATGTGAAAGATTGTTTTATATTAACAAGATAAGACACATTATACATAAATCTTTCTTTAAAATAAATATTATTTTTTATAATAAATATTTTAAAGTTTACTATTTTATTTAAGCTTAGATAAAATACAAGTTTTCTACATTAAATTTATATTATGTATTTATTTATATTTATTTATATTAAATTTATATTTATATAAATTTATATTTATATGCAATAGAATTTTATGCGAATGATATATCGGTATAACAGTACTTTCAATATATCCAAAATGTTATGTCAACGATTGTTTTGAAAACACAGCATAATAATAATGTGTTATTGAATTTGACTTATCGATCGTAATATCGTTAAATTTGAAATTGTTCCGACTGAAGAAGACTTTTCATCTAAACGTATTTATATAGTATATTTATCGAAATAGAACAGCATGCTTATTAATGTCAACAATTGATAAATCAATTTAATATTTAATTTGCGTTTGGAAAGATCTCAAATAATGATTAATGTTTATTATAAATTTATTATTATTAAATAATTCCCTTAAAATTAACTTTTAAAATGAAGAAAATATATCCAAGAAAAGAAATTAAAACATCTGTCTGGTTTTTATATTCAGTAAAATACACACACGTAATTTATATTTTGGCTTGCATCTGCCTCAATATTTTGTTTCTCAAATAATAATATTTTTTTTAAATTATTTGTTAAACATCAGTCATAAAAAGTTGCTTGATGTCATTTTCAACATTTTGCACAGTTTTGTTTTAAACATAAAAAAAAAAAAAGAGTAAAGATCTTTAACTGTAGAATAGGGTAAAGTATGTGTTCCAGATATATTGACATCAGAGAAAGAAATCCTTCACTACCTGCTGTTTTCATAATAAAACAAGTTAACTTGTGATAAGTGCTAGCATTGATGTCAAATGCCAGGCATCTATTAGCCAGGGAGGCCATCATCATCAAATGCTTCAGTTGCTGATAAGAGTAACATACTTAACAATTAATAATAATGTTGTTCAGAAATATGTGCAATATTTTAAATGTTTTTCTTTTTTTCTCTCTTGAAAAAAAATATAAGCTCTTCAAAGATATAATTAGCTTTTTAAAAAAACTAATTTTTATTAAAAATGCGCAATTTTTGAGTGGGTCTAAATTTTTAAATAATACTTTAAACAAAATAAATCAGTATCAAATATCAAAATAAATCATTTGTCTAATTATCGCAGTAAATTGTCAGATATTTTTATCATGTTGAAATGCTGAATAATCATTTAATATCGGCGCCCTTGAGATGCGTTTGCTTACTGAGCGCTTACCAGCGCTTACGCGCTTTTTCATATATAAGCGTTAGTCTATCTTTGTTCTATTTAAAGAACAGTAAAGACAGACTGACGCTTCGATTTGTATCGCTATGGTCATGCTATGGCCGGTATTCATAGTCGGATCTTATATTTAAGATCGTCGTAAGTTTATCTTCAAATAGTGTACGAGTAGTTTTATTGGCTGCAGAGCATCTGAAGATAAACTTTAAGACGATCTTAAATATAAGATCCATGAATATATATACTGGCTTATATCAATTACTAGCATTTTCACTAGTTGGATTTATCGATAAAAATTCATACTGTGTACGACCTACCGTGGATTCGGTATTAGGTAGCATAGTAACCTTAAGCATAGGCGTAGATATGAGAGTCTTGGAGTACAATTTAACCGTGCTCGAGCATAATTTAACTGTGCTGTCACACAACGTTGTCCTTCGGGAGTATCTTTCTGATTGTTTTTCTGGTGTTCGTCCTGACTGTGTTAGTGGCAGCGTATGCGGTCAGCGTAGTTTTGAAATGGAGAACGCCAACACGCGGCTCGAACGCAAGAAGTGCCGTTAAGAAGCCTGGAAGTGTTTGATTAACTCAATGTGAACGTAATCAGATCGCTGAAGCTTTAATGTCTGGCATTTTGTCACGACTTAACATCTGATGCTTCTAGCTGTAGTGACTCAGACGATCTTGAGTCGGGTTTAGATTTTTTGAGTGTGATGAGAGTGATTTCAGCTATTCTCCGTCAGTCGGATCTTATATTTATTGTACAAAAAAAGAAAAAAATAAATATAAGTTTTCATATCTTTATTATATGACAATGAGATTTATACTAACTACTCTCTCACATTTGCCTCCGGTGAATAGATGGCAAGTTGCCCAAGGCGTTTGCCATTATGAACATGTTTATGGTTCATCTTTGTGGCAAAGTTTACCAACTTATAGCGATTTGGATTGCATTTGTGGACTTAATATCTCGCGTCCTAAGTTTTCCGCTCCTATGCCCGCAGACGCTTAAAGCGCGTAAACGTCCAAAGCGAACGCATTCTTTATATAATCACTTTTGTCTGCATTTTTTTAATCAAACGCTCCCTCCTGTGTTTCTTTTTACTCTGTGGATTAAACCACAAACTAAACCTTAAAAAACAATATTCATAAGATGAAAATTTGAAATCTCAGAATCACTTAACTACAAAATTTGCGTTTTGAAGTTACGAGATTGTATGTAGGAAACGAAATATTGCTACACAATGATTGTGAAAAGTTAGCAAACATTTTTCTCATATTTAAAAACTGAAATAATATGACTTTCTCTCAAATACTATTTTTTAAATAACTTGATACACATTTATTGTTTTTAATAACTTTGTAGAAGAAAGGATATATCGTCTTATCATTTGTTGTACAAAAAAAGAAAAAAATAAATATAAATTTTCATATCTTTATTATATAGTTTATTAAAAAGAGATTGCATACACTTGAACATTTCAGATCACAGTGAGATTCATATTTCTTGTATTTTCTGAATGAGTTTGTTACCCGTTAGTATAGTGTCTGATGCAAGTACCAGGCGTATTCCTGTGGACTTTTCTATAAGCCGGCACGCCGCTATCTCTGCGCAGGTGATACCTCCTATGACGCAGATCACGACTGTCTTTGGTGATAACACTCCACGTTGTCCGTTAACAACACAGCCCGGTAAATTCGTTAAGTCCTCAAAACTGCGAGTATCTTTCTCCTGATTGGATACAATGTTTAATATTTGCGCCTAAAAAGTATAATATTGAGATATTTTATTACAAAAATAAAATAGTATGTACAATTTGTAATGTAGGAAGAAATACGAACTACAAAAGGCATATAAGTGTTACTGAACACATAACTGGGACAAGTACGACTGTTCTGATCGGACCGCTTAGAATAACCGGGCAACAGCTTCAACTTCTGTGCGTTGCTACTCCATTCGCTGGTTCTGCTCGACAGTTTATTTAAAATATTCTCAGTTCTGTATCTTAACAAACCAACGGTGCGCAATTTATAGAACAACGGAATATGCTGATAACCATGCGTGTGGAGATGCAGTTTTTGAATATTTTGAAGCTCGGTCTGCGTGATACCGTCCGTAGTGATGGATAACAAACACAAAAGACGCAAACACCGTAATGCGTGCTCGTCTGCAAAAATATTCTTTATAGTTTAGCAATAATTATTTATAGGTTTTAGTTATAATCGACCTCGAAAATTTAATTTTAATTACGAAAATTAATAAACTTAAAATATGATATTTCAAAAGAAGCACCTATATTTCTCTCGATATAGCTCAAACATTCCTTTCTGTCTCTGCAATCGAGCATTAGTCTCTCGATCGTCTGCAATGCTTGAAACTCGGAACCCAAGGTATCGGCAATGGTCTGACACGCAGATATGTGAAATGCCAATTGCCGCGTCGTGTCCCTGGATTTTTGCAGTCTTGTTGACACATATTTTTCCATCTCGGCCAACTTCATCATCTGTATAGCCTCCTGCTCAGCTAATATCATTCAGCATTATCAAGAACATTATCAAAGAAAAACAACCAATGTGCATAACGACTTAAAAAATGATGTACATTTAAGTGACTTGGCCTTTCCGTGTAAGATCGGAAAAACATCGCTGCAAGGAGCATCTCTCACTTCTCCATAGATGTGATCTTTATTCGGATCCAATTTGGTCTGCGATTTTCCTAAGACTGCTGTACCGACATTCACTTCGATCATTTCGTGCAATAATCCCGTATATATCACTGGTGTTAAAAGAGTCGTGACCAGATCGAAACTTCTGTCCATCACAATCAGGGCACCGACTTCGTTTTCCAAACTAGACGCGCCCAGGCATTGCTCTATCGATTCCATCAGCTTGCCCACCTGCTGACTGTGCTTGCCGAAAAAGAGCGAGAGTCTCGGGGAGCCGAGTATCAGTTGCAACGACCACAAGCTGCGCGCCAGTGCTCGCAGAAGACCAGTATCCTTGTGATAGTACAAATCGACAAACATTGGATTTTCTAAAGATAAAACATTGCCATCTAGTTTTACAAATTCTATAGACAACGTCTGCAGTGCAACCAGTCCAGACAAACCTGTATAAATAATTTGACGTTATTATCAGAACAAATAAATATGCGATGCAATATTATCAAGTTGTTGACCTTCTTCTTCAACGAGATTGTGTAAAACAGGCGGGACAAATGGCATGACTAGCAAATGATGACATACAGTGATGTGAGGCCTGTTAATATGAGATACCTCGGACTGTATTTGATCCAGAACCCTTTTACACGTGATCAAATTATTGGATACTAAAAATATACGTTGAGTATTCGATGGTTTCAATCCTTCCTCCATTTTGTATATCTTGTCCACTCCGTATCTCCTATGTAAATAAAAAAAACAAAATACAATATATCTCAAGTGTCAATGAATTAGCATTGATAACAAAAAACATACATATAAAATATTTATTTAAAAAATCTCGTATTTACTTTAATACAGTCATGCCTACAAAGCTGTCTAGCACTTTCATGAGTTTTTGTTCTATTATCAGATCTTTTGTTCCTGGAATGTTATCTAGTATCTCTACAAGTTTCCGTTGACTTATCTGTTGCAGCACATTCAGCTTATCATCCAGCGTAATATCCATTTTGTTTTATTTATACATCACAAGTATTGTAACAACAGTGCTATGAACAATTTACTGGTCTGATTGTCTGCACTTCAGTTTTTCATCCGCAGTACAAAACTATGTTTTAAAAAGTTATTTGACTTTTTATTTTTATTTCATGAATAATTTTGTTTTTTTATTCAGTTGTAAACAGAGCAAGTTTAATTATGATTCAAAAAGAAAAGAGATTTGAAAACGATCATCGCAGGTGTTTGCATTGTTACTGAGAAAGCCGTTTACACAGGCACTGTACGCAATCACACAAGTGCAATGTCTTTTTACGACGGCGATTTGTCGCGCATAATTTCGCAACGATTCTCGCAGCAACGTGTCGCATTACCATAATATCGCGTTATATGCCACACATCACAACGTAGCACTCATAACACGCCGTAGGAGTCGCGTACGTAAGTACGCACGCGTATGCCGATGTGATGTGTATGTGTGTGTGTGCGTGTGTTGTGCCACCACTTGTCACGTGAGAAAAAAAAAAAATATATGTAAGAGCGATCTCTCCGCGCGCAGCAACACCATCCCTCTCATCCTCCACCGGCGAGAATCAAGCGAAAGCGAGAGCGTGTTTCACGCGCTGACGCGAGCTTTGCAGCGAAGGTTATTTAAAAATGGCGGACGCGTCGTCTTCCGACACTACCTCAGACTGCTGCAATGAGTGTTTCTCTGACATTACGTCGGAAAAATCAGAGTGCGTCGTTATGGGACGCAAACCGTGCCCACCGCATCGTCGTAGCAAACGAAATTTTCTGCAGAAGCTGCAGATAAGAGAGGTAAGATGGTCTTAACCTTCACGCCTAACGTGAATGAACGTCATCGGGAACTGACGGCGTTCGCTTCTAAATTGTAAGAGACAGTTTGCTGTTTCGTTCGATGAGTTTTCAAAAAACCCGCGAGATTCGCGAAAAATACAAGAGATTGTTCAACTTTTTGATTACAAGTATCTATATTTTATTGAGAACGATCTGTCACTCTTCTTAACTTGCAACGAAGTACACAATTGTTTTTAGATTTTTTAAAAAATATTGAAAAGAAATACACATACACACACACACACACATACACACTCATTGCTGCATATTAAATAATGTGATTTTTATCCAAAATACTGTCGCAGTAATGTGTATTAGTTGTTTTTTAGATAATAAACTAGATAAGTGTGAGACTTTTTGCAGCAGCAATTTAGTAATTCTTACTTGCAGATGAGAGGATGTCTGTCAGCGCACAATTATGCGTCAGAGGAAAGACTGTTCACAAGTGTACCTAAATGGCGACATTTACCTCTCTTACATGTAATTCCAAAGTCCGCACTTGAAGCAGGGTATGCTATTAATAATAACATAAAAATATTATCTACTATTTATCATAGATGTCACATATAAGTAGAAGCAGCCTATAGTGAAACAATATTTATTTTGTCAGACATATTTTTATGGGATTAACACAATGTGGTCAGTTTCTGCTTACGTATACTTACACACTGGATGTCGGTAGTACCACATCTTTGTACAAATATCTATTACACTGGTGGGCTTTTACACCAAATCGTGTAGCCCGCAAAGTTGCTGAAGTCACGTTATTCGGCAATTATACAATTTATAGAGAATTGAGTATAGTTATATCACAATGGCCCATGGAACGTAACAAGCTTGTAATACATGGCCTCTGGTATGTTTCGAATTACAGCTTGAGTAAAGTAGCCATAAAATAAAATTCACAAAAATTAATCGGTCTTTTATTCGTTGCAGTACAAATTTTTTACATTTGCATCCAACTGATAGAGCATATTTAACAATAACAACAGTACCGTCTCTTGACAATTGTAAGGAATGCTTGAAAGTTGCTGCATCATACGAGGAAGAATATGAAGGTAACTCATAAAAAAATTGTAAAAGAAATAATTTATTTAAAATGTGATATAGCTTATAATGTTTATTTTAGAATTACACAAACTATTTTACAGAATTAGCTGCGAATTGGGACGGTTGTGTGCGATGCAACTGCCTGCAGCACGGACTCACGGTTCACACGACATACGAAGTCATCTCGCCGTATCCAAAATTTCGAGCCACAGTGTGTTTGAATTATTGGAATCACGTGGTCGTGAACACGGGCAATTTTCTGCACGTTCTTAGAGTAGATCTGAATATACCTAAACCGAAGAGTCATGGAACATGTGATAAGCAGGATAGCTCCGGACAAGAGCCTATTGTACCGGACACAATCCCGTTAGACATGAGCGATGTCGAAGAGGCGGACTACGCAATGAGAACGGAGCGGGATGAGAGCTCGGACGAAAAAGTTTCCGATACACCGGAGTGCGTCGATCAATCTCCCAAGTGTGAGTCCAGTCTGGAACACGATTGTTTAGACGAGCCGATCAAGTTGGGACGTGACTCGTCGTTAAATACCTCAAGCAGCAATCAAAGCGACTGTGTCTGTGATAAAAATAATAAGTCCACCGTTGCGGGCGCTTTAGGTGTTAAGTCATGCGAATGCTTGGAGGTAGCCGAATGCAAGTGTCGTAATAATAACAACAACAACAACACCAGTAGCAATAACAGTCCTATCCTATCGCGACCAAGTATTGAGCAGACAGCAATTTCAGTACGGGATAAAATCCTGCAGGATTTCTGCGAGGACACGTCGCAGGAACTCAACATCGGCAATGATCTTATCACGCTGGTAAAGCATCCGTCGTGCTCACCGCGCTCGACACCGCAGCGATTACCCGCCGATCTCAGGACTATGACTATGTGGTCGTCGCCAATGCTCACTCCGCCGTCGGATATCCTACGCACTCGCAATTCGGAGTCTAGTCACAGAATTCAGGTGCAACGTAATAATAATAGTAGTAACCAGCAACCACGTTCAAACTCTCCTCAACCCAGTGCTTCGCAACATGAGAACAGTTCCGTGGCTTCCATAAACCCGTCATTTCAATCCGTGTCGATCACTCCTTCGTCCTCGTCCCGCTTGATGTCTCCACCTATCGCAAGATCTTTCCGTCATCCGAGTCCACGCAAGAGATCGAGTCTGCACTCGCCTCCGCCCGTTGTAAGCTCGAATCAGCCGACTCGAACGACGAGAGCCACGCACAAGCTCATTCTTGAAGCGGAAAAAGCGTACGAGTTCACCGACGAGACGCAGGAGGCGACCTGCGAGAAACTAAGTTCGTTTAGAAAACGCCGACTTGCTGACAAGAAGTATGAATTCTGTGACGAAACAGAAGACGCAGAGAATATAGTTCCTTTCAAACTCATACGTGACCAGTTTAAACTCCGTGGCGCATATTCCATACACCAGATACCCTCCTCGCCGACGATGTCATCGGTAATGCCGAATGGCCGAAGACACTGGGTCGATTCTGATCAGAGCGAATCAGATGAGTTGAATCTTGCTCAAGATATTAGCGTGTCGAGCGACTTGTTGAATTCCGAGACAGGTAAAGTTCTCGATGATTCTTAACAAAAGAAAATCTGCGTAACTTGTAAGATCAATTTTCTTTGCCGGCAGAGAAAAATGTTCTCCGACCGTTGAACCAGAATCAACTGTCCAATGGATGCGTGCATCGAGATCATCGGATGGGCAAATGCTGTCCGAATCTCTCACCATTGGTTCCTAAAAACAACTTGCAGTATCCTTCAATAAAGTGTACTGCATGTTTCAAACGGAGCTACATAGAACTCGATGACGAGATGATATCGGTGATTACAGATGTAGAAGGTATCCGAAAGTGTAAATGATTATTTTGCTTTAAGAAAGTTTTTGCAATGTTTTAATGTTAAGAAATTAATTTACTGGAAGAAATAATCGGAAAATATGTTTATAGACGAAGAAACGGGTGGATATGTAAGCTACCAATGTGTGCTTCCGATGCTCGTGCACGGTTCAGGATATGTTCAAATGCAGATGATTAGCAACAGTAAAGCAGAAAAACTGGTATTTATTTAAACATGCTAAGTTTTCTGCCGTGTGTGTATAATAATACAGCAAATCTAAGCAAAACTCGCTGTAAATAAAATCTAAAAACTTAAAAGATCGTTAAAAAGATCATGTGAAAACTTTTAGATAGTGCCATGCGTTTCTATAACGCAGTTGAGTTTTGATATCGAAACATTCTCTCATCATATAGCAGATTGGATCTGTGCAAGATTCAAGAAAAAATATTGGCACTGCAGTGATTATGATATCGAAATAATCGACGTGTGCGCACTTAGTGGCGACATTATATGCTTGCATATAATGAAGATCCAAGCAAGTGAGTTATGTAGTCAAACGCAATGGTAAGCACACATGCTATTCTTCCTGCCCTGTTAATTATGCTCTAATCGTGATTCTTTCGTGTCACTTTACACCGACTATCACACATTACATCTGTCAAAGTACTTGTTCTGAAAACGCGGTAAATAATGAGTCAATATAATAATATACATTTAGTTCGCAAGAGAGAAAGCAGTATGAAGTCGGGTGTAAGTTCACGTGGAACATCGATACAAGTCAATACAGAATAACGGATGTGTTACCGATGGAAGAAGTCAAGCCGGAGTCTTGGAAGCCGACGCTCACGAATATACCGAATTTTCGTAGCCAAGTATGGAATCCAACACGTCGTTTGGCAACACAGTTGCGTGAAAAAATTCAACAACCGTACACACATATCGTACGTTTTCTTCACAACGAGATGAGCTTAGCAGGTTAGTATTTCAACGAAAAGAGATCATTACCTATTCATCTTTATAAACAATTGTTTATATATATTGACTCTCAATTGCAGGTGAGTCTATAACCAAACTCACCGATTTGGACAATCTGGTGCAGTTTTATCTAACACCAAGCGACGCCTTAATAGAATAAAAACAAAAACAAAGCCATTTAATTAATTGCAAACAATAATTTATTTATTATAATATAAATTTTGCTGTTTTTATCTATTTGACGAACAAGTGACAAGTGGCATATAATGTATAGAAATGTGTACTTCGCATTGTTTATAGTAACTATAGTAAGTTAATATAAAGAGTAATTTTTTCTCGAGCATAAATAATATCGACATAAGAAGAGAAATATGAGCCAATGTGAAATTCTCTCTCTCTCTCTCTCTTTATATGTCTTTTCCCAGTGTAATAATTAAGTGCAACTTATTGTTAGAGACAATAGACGACACTAAATAATAATACAACGAAGCTCTCGCAAATGTTTTGCTCCGATTTGTAAAATTTACCATTGCTCTGTATACTATACATTAAAGTTATATATCTACGCTGTCATGGTAACTACTGCACTTTGATAATTATAGTAGATATATAGGTGACTAAACTGATTGTCAATAAATGTATCGTAACATGGTTCGAAGTAATCGGGAGAGAAAGAATAGAGAATAGTGACAACCGGTCCGATACTTGGTCCCTAAAATTAATTGATAATCTAACTCTCTAAAAAAGAAGGAACATTCTCGGAGAATTTTGTTCGCGTACGCGATATACATACTATAATTCTTTTATCTTATAATACATGTAGAATAATATATATATATATATATACAGGACAATTTATGTTAATTTCTCACATTATCACACATGATCTTATTGTATTATAAAGGCAATTTTTTAAATAGAATTTTGATATTAACATATATATAATATGTACATAAAAAATGCGCTACTTTTATTATTATATCAAATACATTCGTTACAACTCCTCAATTTGCTAATAAATCCTCTCAGAGATACAGAATGACGATATAATTCTACAGAAAGCAATGATAACGAAGCTATATATAGTAATAGGAATTGTTATCTGGATTGCAATAAATGTTGTGACATTATTTAATAGAGATCTTATGAACGTTATTTTACCTTTTTGTGTTTAAATAAACATTTAGTCTCTATCCTTTTTTCCGTTTTTTTTTGGAACAGAGAGAGAGAGATGTGTGTGAGAGAGAGAGAGAGAGAGACTGACTAGCAGTTCAAACAGGTATCTTGACAGATGATCCTACGTTAATGTCAGATCCAATTCCGTCTAACTTGAGGCCGGCAAGTATCTCCTCCCACGCGTTCATACACTGTTGATAGTGCCTGATATGTCGGTCGGCCATCACGATCAGCATGCTCTTTAAATCCTGCTGCTTCTCCACGTCCCATCTTTGCAAATCGCTCCGCAAATTCTCGTTTGCGCATTCCACGCGATCTTGCAATATCTCTGCTTGCTTAGCTAATCGCGGAATAATCTGGCCAAGTCTCTCCAACTTTTCATCGCGAGATTCTGGTTTCCATAGAGATCCACCCCAACCTTGTGCAGGTATCGCGTAGCTCGGACTTCCTATCAACTATGCAAATTGCAAATTCTTTTTTTATTTATATGTAAGAGCAAAGAATATATGACTTTTCGGGAAGAAGTTTTTTAGAACAATAGAAATTTAGCTTTCATTATATATGAGAAATTGGGTTATCAACATATTTGGGAGGAATGAATTTTCTTTATAAATTGATTCAATGTGAAAAAAATCAAAAAGACATAATAAGATAATACCTGATCTTTCTCCGTTCTTTTTTTCGCCAACAGATCAACTGTTATTTCGTATTCAATCTGCATCGAATCACGTCGGGATAATGCATTTTTTACCGCTTCTATATACGAAATGTATTCGCGTTCGTCATTTGGAATGTTCTCAAGTAGTTTTTGATGAGCCATCGCGTTTGCTTCAACCGCTTTAGCAATCGCTAATAAAATGGACGCAAGCTCTGGCTCCGAAGTTGCCCACAAAGTAAATATAGGATGCAATTGGTGAAGCTCCAATAAATAATCTGTTATATTTAATATGAGAATCAAACTAAAATTGTTTTTTGCTTATTATAGTCAACATATTTACGACCAATGTTTATAATATACCTTGTCTCTCTTTATGTATACGATGATTAATTTTATCTATAGCAGATAGTTTTTCGCTCAGAGCTGTGCAATAGTCCCGAATCTGTTCAAACTCCAGATGATGTTGTTTCATCGTATACGTACTTGCCATATTCTGCAAGGAATCCGTCACTTTTCCAAGCATATTTCCACGGTTTTTGCGATGAACAAGAAATTCCTAAACACAGATAAATATTAATCTACAAAAGACTTAATGCACGCATTACTGCTTCTATAAATTTAAATAACATCGCACTCACTGCAGGTTTAGTTGTGAGAAAGATGTGAAGATTTTTATCGCAACTGAGAATAGGATGATTCACCACTCTGTTCAAAAATATGTGCAGAAGTTTCATGCGTGCTATGATAAATTCCTTCGAGTAGCGATCCAACTGAGCAAGTAGTGTATGTTTGCCTGGCATTGGCTACAGTCAAAGATTTTGAAATGATTAAGTTTTTTTTATTAATGTCATTATTTTATTAATGCTATTATTATATTATTATTGTTATTGTTTGATTAATGTTGTTATAATAAAATATTAAGAAATAGTGATAAAAGCTTACTGGTATAATATGTGTTGGATAAGTATCCACTAACTTTTGACGCAGCCAAATAAAATCATTGTAACGTCTGCGGACTATATATTCTCCTTCTTCAAACTCTGGACGTGTGGTCTAAAAAAAAGAATTTATACAAAATTTGTTTATAATTAAAGCAATAATAAAAAATCTATTTCAATGGCAGATATACTAACTCTTGTTGTTATACGAAATGTAATATATGTCTCTAGAGTTTCAAGATGTTTCTGTGGATTGTCAACTTTCACTTGAAGATCTCGCGAATCGGTCTGAAAGTCCGATATCTCTTGATCCGGAAGAGTAGAGAAACTGTCAATAGAAGGTGAAGCAATCTACGAAAACAATTGCAAAAGTTTCTTCATAATTAATTAATCAATGGCTAGTTGTCGAAGTAGGTCCCAGGTTATGTTCTGTGTTCGTACCACGGATCCCTCTATGGAGGTGCTGCAGTTGGATAGGAAATCGACGTCGCGACTCTCCTGTTTCACAATTCCGCCTACCGCCATAGAGCTCACTTCCAAGATCGCGGAATCCTCGACGCTATTCTCACTCGCCAGATTTTCCATATCCGACGTTTCCGACGAGGTCATCATTTTCTTGATAGTTGAACAACACACACACAACAACCGTCGTAATGCCACAGCACGCTTAGATTCTGCGCGCACTCAACGACGGACATTACACGAGAAAAAAACTTTGTAGTGTTTGAATTTTCTAGTTATTTATAAATAAAAAGAACAAAACCCTCAGATTAGCCAAATTTCTATAAATAACATAATTTAACAAAATTAAGTAGAATTTTGTTTATATTTTAAGCTTAAAAGTTAAAAAACAATGAATTTTTGTAAGTTTTGCAGATGGCTTACTGTTACTCCGCTACTGTGAGATAGCACGTCGATCATTGATTTAAATTGCTGCACCATACGGAGCGACATCCAGACTTTAAAATTTCTCGGTTTGAATCCGTGCTACATCCATTTTGCTGTCGATACATATGTTACTGGATACCGACTATCAGGGTTGATATGTTTTAAACACTTATGATTAAAACACATGTTTAAAATATGTTTAAATCATCCTAATATTTTCAACATATTTTTTT
>QVNW01001517.1:0-57154 GCA_014825475.1 Pseudomyrmex flavicornis
AGCAATCGATCATATATGATCATATATGATCGATTGCTCTTCATGCGCTAACTGATTATCACGACGATCGAAATGCGACGGGTCAAAGCTCTCGAGACATCGAGAGAAGGTGGAAGGCGCGGCAGGAATTACCGACGGGATCAGGCGTTAGATCCGAGATACTATATCTACATTAGCGAAAGGCCATCGCGCAGATTTACACAGCAAAGAAGCTGACAGAACATAGAAGCGAGTAAACGTAGAAGCGAGTTGGTCGGTCACATATATATATACATATAATATATATATAAGATATATATAAGATATATATATATGTATGTCTTTTGCGAACTGCATCGTGATAAGTCGACTCGTTCTTTTGTAAATCTGCGCTCGATGATCGAAAGAACCTTAGTCGATGAGACTAAGGTCATGCGACGAATCTTGTGAATCCTGCGTCGTTTTGTATGCGATATACTATTACCTGTCCCTGTTCTCCGTGACTTACATGTCAAATTAGACGAACAAAACACATTACTACGAATCACCAACATCATTCCCACTATCCTATCACACACAAACACAAAACCAACCAACCAACCAACCAATCAACCAACCAACCACCTATCGTTAGATCGTAAGTTTAGAATCTAAGGCGATCTATTTAGATTATTATCTCCGTTGTCTATATATGTGTATAGAAAAAATTGCGTGAAAACGGTCCGCTTTTTGTTGTCACGACTTGTGGAATGTGAGAAAAATCGACGACGATGACGAAACGTGACTCTCACAAAGTTTAATTGAATGCACACGGTTTGTTGTCATAGAGCATGTTATGCTTTGGAAAAACGAGAAAGATAAATTATGTTTATGAATAATAGGATATGAGGGCAAATACAGATACAAATGTTTGATTATATCTTTTTTGAGAGATTACAAAAACAAGAAGTTCCGCAAAATTGAGAAAATTTTGTATTTTATTTTATTTTGTATAATGAGATGTAGTTATTGATAACTACTACACAACAGCGCAATCATAAACGCGGATTTGATATTCAGTTTTTCAAAAACTGTGTACACCGGAAATCATAAATATTTATGTAGCTACTGTTTCAAAATAATAATAGTAAAAAAAATAATGAAGCGCATACGGATTAAACTAGGAAAAAACCGATGCTATCTTGTTAGTATTCAGTACAGTCTTGGCACTGGATATACGAAGGGCAGACTGTAAAAGTTCGTCGACGTTGGCGTCGTAGACGTCGACATCCGTTTAGGCTGTAACGGGTGTGTTGAGTTGAACGTGCGTATTTCGTGCGTATTTCGTGTGAGTAAAAAGAAAAAAAACGATATTAGCAATATTTCTCTCCTGCGAGTGTCGCATCTTGCGTGACAAGTTTTATTGCCAAGTGGTGACAGATAAATATTGTCCTTGGCTCCTTGTTAAGGTAGCGCGCGAGCAACGCATCGATGCATAATCATGCAAAATGCGTGTCCGAGAAAATCGTGCACGAGAAAAAAACGAATTAGTAAGAATGAGAGAGAGAGAGAGAGAGCAAAAAAAAAATGATTGCTTTAATAACATCGTCGTCGTTATTTTTCTTGGAGTTTTATTGGTCGCACGCGAGAGAGAAGAAGCCTGCCGCTTGCAAATGTTTGTTCGTGTTTTATCCGATTGCGTGGCGATTTTCGTCGATGCTGTGTATTGCATATCCAAATTTTTAATTGTATTTAACGCCGCTGCATGGATGCGCTATATAAATGCGCATTAATTAAAAAAAAAAGACGAAACGTGCTAAAGACAGATTCAAGTCGAACAAACTCGTTTTAATATTAATCCGTAAAAGCGATCTTTTTTTATGCGCACAAACGTTTAGAAGATTTAGCGTATTAACAAGCATGTTTGAATCGTGTGGCAATTTTGAATCAAAAGATTAAACCATAGAAATTACAGTAGCGTGTTACAAATCTTTGTGAAACGCAATTAAATTCGTTTGTAAGTTATTCTATGTTTTACTTTACACAAGTTTCTTTCGTTCGATTCAAGTATGGCTTCACATTTTAATAACTCGACAGCAAAACTTATGACATTTCCATACGTTGCAATATCGAAAGACATTGCAGTTTCTATAACGCATCCTGGCTTTCGAATGACAAACAGCGCAGTGATTATTATAAAAAAAAAGAAGAAAAAAAATAACGCGCGTTTGTCATCACGAGAAATGGCGGCTATAATAAGGAAAGATCCGAGTGTTTTGTTTTTTTCAATTTGGTGGATAAAAACGGTGAACGACGTTTGCTGGTTTAATCGCGGAACTTGTTTCGAACAGTTTTCTGGCGACGCGTCGGCGGAAGTGACCCAAGTTATTTACTGTTCTCTCTCTAAGAAATTTGTTAAGACATGTAAGCAAATATCATGGCCAAAAAAAAAAAAAAGAGAATTGACGAATAAACAAGAAAGAGGAGAAAATATACAATAATATAGTTGTGTTTTTGAAAAAGAATTATTCCTTTATTGAAAATATTCTTGAAAAAAAATCCTCTTCTATATTGATCATTCGGAAGTTGCAATTTGTATTTAACAAAAAAGAATATAAAATTTTTCTTTTAAAATTCTCGTAAATATTTGCTAGTTTTATTTGTCTGGAATATTTGAAAAAATCTACAATGGCAAATATTGAAGAAATTAACCATATAGCATATATATTGGATAAACAAAAATATTGGAGAGATTTAAAACAAGATAGAAAAAGACACTCACGTATGTGTGGAAAAAAATAAGATTGAAATGTCTGACAGCAAAGTGGTTTGACTGACGAATTTTAAGCGGCTTCCGAAGGCTCTTTAAATTCTGATGTTACTGTAATAGGCACTTTTTCGTTTTCCTTGTGTGAGTTGAGTTACTATTTAATTTATCACCCGCCCGATGTGACCGCTTCAGAAATCGTGCTTTCCGCTTAATCTGATCTCTGATGAAGACAGAAGGAGAGACTCGAAAACAGCCGAAATGGAGAGTTCAATGTGCGCGATGTGATTTTCTATCGATTCCTTTTTTCTTTAGTCTATTTTCTCATTTCCCATGTCGGCCATCGATCGTTTTTTGATTCTCTCATCCTTCTGCTTCTCCTTCATGTATTTATTTCACGTATCGTCGATTGACGTTAAATAACATATTGTGATAATGCAACGATATAACACAAACGTATAACACATCTCACATACACACATACACACGTACAGATATTCGGTTCCGCTTTGTCGTAATAGACTGATCAACAAAGCCGATCTATCAGCGTCGCCTATAGTGCTGCATCGCACTAACTCGAATTACACTGTTTGGAAAAATCAATAAAAACATCTTTAATTTATTTACATTTATCATTTTTTCTAATTCCCTTTTTGTACCTCTTGATAAATAAATATGTGTAAAATAAGTATAAAATAGATATACAAAAATAATATAAAAATATAATATATATCAGATATTTTATACCGACATTGTCTACTAAATAAACATACCATAAGTGTGTTTTTCCCGAAGTTTATCGCAAAAATTTCTTTTGGTATAGGGAAAAACTAAATTCAAAAGATTAAAAAGTGGAAATTGAGTTGCCACGTGTCCTTTTTTCTTCGCAATCCGCAAACATCAATTTGAACGAAGTCACGCGAGGGCCTGTTCTTTCTTTCTTTTTCTCCTTTTTTTTCTTCATAAGAAGAAGAATTGGCAGAAAATTGACAGAGATCGTTCAATTTACTCGTTTATTGAGATGAAAATTACTGAGATGGCAATTTTATCTTCCGCTCGTTACACAACAAAATATACAGAGCCGCATGACATAGCGCATATCATAACGAGTTCGAGTTGTGGTAAGTACGGTAACAGAGTTTGATACACATATTTAAGATTATACATATCCCGTTGGCGAGCTGATTTATCGCACGCAAGCAACGATTTAATATTTCCAACAGAAGTAGCGATATAAAACATTTAAGTTACGATTGCTTGACATTACACAATGTGACATTTGGAGTAACATTAAAAGCGAACGTAGAATTCAACAAAAAAAAACTTTATTAAAGCAGCAAGATATTACATTTTGAACAGCAACACCGCCATTAATATAACAAAATTTCAGTAGTATCGGCGCAAGTACCGTTTATGCGCTTTATAATTTCTCGAGAAGTCTCGTCGATTTCATCGCGATTGTAAGATATCGTTCGCTCTCGACGCCTCCGCGCTCGCGCGCGTATTCACGGTGCAAACATATGATTCTCTCGTTTTTTGCCGTAAAGTTAGAAATCGGTTTATGCACTTCGCGATACCAAGTCGTTCGACGACGGCGGATGTAGTCCGATGACCTCTTCCTTATCGCGGAATTGAATAATGGCACCTTCGCCGGTTTGTGTGTGGGCGATATAAACTGCGCTATAATTCGCCCACGTATAACTCCACATCTAGTCTGTTGCATTTTTTACAGTATCTATTTTGTTTCTTTTTATGGACAAAAAATCATTCAAATCTGTACCAATACGTGATTTGGTAGAGGCAATTTATGTTTATTCAATAGATTTCCATTTTCACAAATATTCTTATAGTTTGTGTATTTCGCAGTTATTTAATTTTTCTCAAAAATCATTCGGTATTCCAAATCTTTGTTGGAGAAATTGTTCTAAATTTCTGTTGGGGATGAAAGATGACTGCGTAATTCGAGCAGAGGATTCAGCAGGTCACGCTTGCGGTCAGGCTCAGGGTCTCTCGCCTCGTGCCGAAATGAATGTTCGTAATCAATGACACCTCATTAGTCGGTCGACGCATTGCCTAACAGCCTGCGGCATGCTGTGTCGATTGAATTAGCCATCGTCGATGTATCTGTGTATCTTGTGTATACGTATGCGACGTAATATCTCTTATCGCGCGGGCACATCGCTTCTTCTGATGAATCATTACATCGGCTGTGATTAGAGATGTCAATCACGATCGCGCGTAGACAAAAAACAAAGACAGGGAAGAAAACTCAGAAACGCGTAGAATCGTTTTGTCCACGACAGATTTCTGCGGGAAGTCAGTTGGAAGTTTTTAAATGCTAATCACAAGATTGTTGTAAATTACTGATTGTTAACTTCCCGAGTCAAAAGTTACACTCTCTGATGAATCTTTCATTGTACTATATAATAGAAGTTACAATAGTAAAAAAGGTTCAATTGCAAGGATACAATTTACTCCTATTTTAAACTTAAAAATGTCAGAAATTTCTATTTTCACTAAACTAGCATTAAAGTAAGATCTGTTTACGTAAGAGAGAGCTAAAGGAGCACGGTAGGTTCACATAAAACCTCTATTAAGATTTTTATCTCCTATATATATATGTTTTATTTTAAAAATTATAATAATAAAACTAATAATAAGGAAAAAGACACGTAAAATTATGTACAATATAATTTTATTTAATCAACACTCAAACTAACATAACATAAAATGAGATAACAACAATAAAATGAGATTAATCATATTAATATAATTATGTTAATAAAACTATTTTTTTATTAATTATAATACAAATGTTTTTTTTTAAAGAAATTATATTATAAATTATATACGTTTTTTTTTCGATGGATCGTGGATTTTACCATTAGACGATACAATTAATTTGTGCAATTCATTTTCATTATCTGTAATAAAAATCAATACTAATAATATGTTTTTGATGATATATAAAGAATAGATATTTTTAAAAAGATAACTTTAAAAAGATGCCGCTTATAGAAAGAATATTTGTCTCAGCCTTGGTGTCTTTTTACGTTTTAAAATCTTTCCACGTTAACTTCACTATTTCATTTACATTTCTACATTTTTTTTGGTATAATTCAATAACTTAACAACATTTTTTTCTCTACTTTTCAGCCACCAAATTAGAGCAAATTTCTTTTGTTTAAACATACTGCGGATAACGTATTGCGTCACATCAAATATCAGATTTGTTCGGCCGTTATCTGTTAGTTCAAATTTGATCGTAAAAAAAAAAAAATCGCATCTGCTGAAAACGCACGCACATACGTGTTGTGTACGCGGGAAACAAATGACATGTATCGAATTACTCAGCGCGGCAGATTAAGATGCGTGCATATCGCAAGTTGTATTTTTGGTTGCACGCAACAAGCGCTATATGATCGCTCTTGCGTGCACAAATTTAAATAAACAAGATGATGAAACCAAGAGTAATAACATTTGTATGATTTAAATTCATATATTATGCGAATTCAAAACGATATAAATTAATTTATGGAAATAATATGATAATTATTGTATGAAGCGTACTAATACGATAATGTAAATTTATCGACATACACCGGATCCATATTACGTCAACACACTGTTCTATGTGCGTGTGTAGAAAACTTTTATGAAAGAGAAAAGAAGCTTTTCGTACACGTACGCATCAAAAGAGTTGAAGAATTATTATTAGAGAGTCTCTTGTAGAGCGCGCGCTATACAGCGCAGTTTCTCGCTAATTATGCGACCTGTCATTAAGACGCTCGCGAAACCCGAGGGGATATTTCAAATAATGCTCCGAACCTACCGACGTTGAACAAGCCGACTGTTTTTCATCTTCTGCGTCATAATCACGCACATTTTGTATTGCCGCATTGGCACCTTCTATACTCGTTAGTGTACTTCTTCGTTCGCTTACTTGTTTGCGAGGGAAGAAGAAAGAAAACGAGAGAGAAAGAACCATATCTCGACGACGCGTTCGCTTAAGTATATTTTAAGAGCCGCACCGTTTCCAGCCAATTTGCATCTGAATACGAACGTCATAATGGTCTGAACTTTGCATGCGTGACCTTGTCGCGTGTATCACGAACAGAATGTGCCTGGGAGAAACGCCGCCGTCGTCGTCGTTTCGCCGCCTATATATAGTGTGGTTGTTCTTAATTACGACTATTAATACAGAACAAACGCCTTCGCGCGTAGACGAAGCATATTTACCGGAAAATATATATATACACGCCTTGCTTCGTAATTTATAAGATTCACAATATTGAAATATAGCTTTTGGTGATTCTGTCACCGACGATAGCTTGGGTTAAGAGAACACGCGTTGGAAGAGCTTCTTCATGTTGATTAATAACTTTAACTTGGGTAGTGGCTAATAGCACGACCGAATTCGGATTATCGAAGGTTTCAGGTTGGACGTGATGAACAACTTTGGTTGTTTCTTCGGTGGTTAGTCGAACGCGGCTCGCTGTTACGTCAGCTAAAGATAACGATTGAGGTTGAACGTCGGTCGAAGATTTCTTCTCACATGAGGCTGGTGCCTTACGCAATGTTGAATGATGGCGTTTTCCACACTTGACACAACGTTTTGTAGATTGGCAATTAGACGCTCGGTGATGTCCAAGACAGTTGAAACAAAATCCTTTAGCAGAAACGAGCTCCAATCGTTGTTTTATGGTTTTTTGCTGGTATTTAGGGCAGTAAGCTATATAATGCTCATTTTTGCACAGCAGGCAAGATTTTTCATAATTCATCACTCGCTGATTTTGTACTGGCTGGGTGAGACCTTGCTGCCTGATTACGAGGCTGAGAATACGGCTTTGACTGAGACTTCTAAAATGCTTTTTTTCTTTTTTTTAACAGCTTTTATAAACTAGTAATGAAATTACACAGATGAAGCGAGCCGATTGCTGGATGTTTTGCCAAATAAATTAACAATAATGTACATCGGGGAACAAAAACAAATTTTTTTTATGTTACCAAAGATTTAAGATCGGCTTATATAATATTTTAAGGTTCTGATTTCGTATTATATATTTCCTTTGGCTGAAGTGACTCTGATTTTTAAAATAATCGAAATCGATCAAATTTGATCTATTCTTAAATTGTAATTACCTCCCGAATTATTCAAACCTGTTTTACTTGACAAAACGATGTACATTCAATTCGTTATCAGCTATTCTTCTCTACAAAATAATAAGAACTTGTTTCATATCAGTGTTAGTTTAACTAGTGGCCTCATTTGAGTAAATATATTTTAAGGAGGGGTTTTCAGACAGTTGATTATTTTATTGTAAGTTTAGTTATTACAGTTTTTTTCTTTCGTCAGTAGGCACACGAACAGGTCGGGCCCGACGCAACTTCACTCGGTTCGGATCAGACTCTGTCTTTTGATTCGGCGTCGGCGAGTCAATCTCGAAGAGGCATGCTTCGACCGAGAGTCAAATGACAAAAAAACACATGGCGTCAACAACGCCTAAAACACACACGCGCATTGTTGTGTCGAACCCGTTCCAAACTTTATAATAAACGCTCTAAAACGTAAACCGTCAAGCTGTCGCCTACAATATGAGCATTTTTATCGCGAAAATGAGTACTATGCGAAAACAGTGTGTAAATAATTCTGATGTTTTCTGTTATATTTGTAATAAATACATTGTTGTGAAAGAAAGAAAAAATATCACGGACTTCGTAAAACAAGCGTATCAGACATATTTTGGACGTCAAATTAGACGACAGAACAAACAATGGGTACCACATAAAGTTTAAAAAGTAAAATATGTGTTGAATCACTTTGCAATTGGACTGAGAGTGATAGAAAAGAATTTCGCTCACCGTCACATGACGGCTGACTGTTGGAGCTTTCAAAGGGGCTGTTCACAGCAAAAACACAAAAGATAATTTTATAGGGAACGGTTTTCATAGCTTATTATACTGAATGTTGTAAGTGTGTAGTATATTATGTGTTTTTTAATAACATATTGTAAATATATATCAATAATAATGAATAAATTTTATATGGTTATGTTTTTTTTTTTACATTGACTTTTTTCTTTTATGAATATTTAAATAAGTATTTGCTCAAAAACAAGAATCAATCTTGAAAAATTAACAGCATATTTATAATCAGGAGCTAATTATTCAAAATCGACTCGTACATCTTTGACAACAGATTGTCTGTTCTCCGGTGTTATTCGCAAAACATCAAGCGATCGATCGGCTCACTTCACCTACTGTGTAATTTCATTACTAGTTTTAAACTGTACGAGCCTTCAAATTCATAATTCGTTAAGATTTTATAAAGTTAGCATGGTTTTTCTGGTTTTCTTTTAATATCTGTCAACGATTGACACAATGTTCCTCTTGTCAGAATCTATAGTGAATCGATTAGACATGTGTTTCACGGTTTTAATTTAATAACAGACGGAGGCGACTTCTCTCCATTAAATGGGCCTGCATAATCAACGTGTACTCTCTGCCAAGGCGCCGTTGGTTGAGTTCAGCTTTGCAAAGGTATCTTAACTGGAGCTTTTGCAGTAAGAGCACAATTTCTGCATCGCTTCACAAATTGTTCAATATTGGAATCAATTTTTGGCTAATTAAACATATGATTGCGCCAAAATTTCCATCCGTTCGATATCAGGATGCCCTTTATGTATCTGCTTCAAGATCTGAGAATGAAAACAGAGTGGCACGACGACTCTGTCGTTGAATATGAGACAGCCTTGCACTACTAATAACAAATGTCGCCTACGAAAATAAGGTTGCCTCCTTATCAACAGTCTGAAGCCATGAAGTAAGTGTGTGCTTGATTGCCTCTTGAAAAATATCATCTTCTTTAGTCGCCTCTTGGAAAGTGATTGGAGTAACAGGTCCCTTTTGTAACGACTCTTGCAAAGCAAAAGACTAATCTTCTTCTAGCTGAACAGAAGCAATGACAAAATCTTCTTCAGAGCGTATCTGCTGATCTATAAGCCTGGATAACACATCGGCGTGACCAAATTCCGCAGTCTTGATATATTCTATCTGGAAGTCGTAGGAAAGTAACTGCAAAGCCCAACGCTGTAACCGATTGGCTGAATGAACAGGAATACCCTTTCACTACTTTATAATATACATTTTGCGGAACGCGCGGTATACATTTTGGGCATTATTTGCAAACTAATTGGTATTCATTATTTATCTGAGTAATTATTCGGATAACTAGTGTTGGCTGGATGATGTATTTGGATCATAAATATTCATTAATTCATTATTGTTTGTATGAGATGCACAAAGGCACGCTCTGGCGCGAAGCATCGCGTCAACGATTTATTTTTCAGAGATTATGTAGTCCAAGTTTTGAAAATAAATTCAACTGTTATGTACGCGCGGGTGTATAAAATTCGTGTTTCGATAAATATGCGGAGGACGGTGTAGGTGATAAATTTGCGTGTGGGACAGCTTGTATAAACGTATACCATACAGTCAAAAAAGATTGTTTTCCGATAAGTGGCAATTACTGTAAAAGCGTTAAGTGCACGCGCTTGCGAAAGAGGTGGATTTTAAAATAACTATCGCGAAAGAAAGTATTTAAACGTGTTTTAAATGCTTAATAACTTTTCGTCATATCCAGTTTTATTTTGGACGTGATTGCGAATCAGAAGATCGAACTTCAAAAGTGACTGATATTGTCTTTATATTTGCTTGCTGAAAGTTTGAAAAGTTATAATAGAAAAGTTACTGAGAGTATTACCAATATTTATATTATGTATATACATATACATGTATACATGTATACAATAATTTTTAAGTGTCACTTTTTAATTGTCAAAATATTTAGACATTAATTGTGCTTTGTTAACTATATTTAATTACGTTACACATTAAAGATAGCTGAGTAAATTAATTGTAGTGAGCCCTGAAGAGGGTATCATATAAAAGCGATGTAAAACTTCTCGTTTTGTTCTCGACGACGCTACGTAAACGTTATTTCTCAGGAGAAAACTTCTACGTGGGAGATTTTGCGTGGAATTTATTGCCGCTGCCGACATAAATCGCAAATTTAACATGCGCGTTCATTTGTCGAAATTCCTTCAATGAGGAAGTCCGGTTCGCGCGGCGAAAAAGTATCGGATTTTTTTAACGTTTTCAAAGAGAACGGAAGAACCGCGTGCTATTGTTTTTCATGCGGCTTGTAAAAATAAAGTTTATCTAGCAGTAACGAAAAGTTTTTAACGATTTAGCCGATGGAGCCGTCAAAGCCGTATTTCTGTCCGTTTTATTCCGTGATATACTCGTACTACTTCTGCCGATGCTATCGGGTGAATGCGCTGTCGGATTAAATAGATCGACTACTGTTAATGTTCCACGGTGTTAGAGTTCTCTCAGAGTTGACGTGATCACAGAGATATTTTACAAAAATTTTAGTAGATCGTACTAAGTCGACAAAGATTTCATATATCAGAAGATACAATGAAAATTACATGGAGTAAATATTTTACAATGTGTGATCGAATATATTAAAATTTTAATATTGTAAGAGTCGGTCACAGTTGTTTATTTAAAAAAAAATGATTTATTTACACTCACAGTTTTACACAGTTTTTTTTTTACACAATTATATTTATGACGATGTTAC
This sequence comes from Pseudomyrmex flavicornis, assembly GCA_014825475.1. NCBI lineage: Eukaryota > Metazoa > Arthropoda > Insecta > Hymenoptera > Formicidae > Pseudomyrmex > Pseudomyrmex flavicornis. The sequence goes on from QVNW01001517.1 coordinate 11,373, forward strand.
AATAATTACTTATTACTTAGAACTTAGCACCTACGACTGGCGCGACTACGACTAACTTGTTGCTGAAATCTGACCTCGGTTTGAAGTCGGTTTATATAGAATCTGGTTTTGATCACGAAAACTTCCAGAAGTTTTCTTATTTTTGGTAATTTTCTAGAATCGTCTATGATTCGGCTGCGCGACAGACCGAGCATTTTCTGAGTCAAGGATTGCTTTATATGATAAAATATTTCGAAGGGTCGACGATGCGTTGTTTTATGACACTCTAAGATAAACATTGAAAGTTCTAGAATCTACGCGTAACGACGTGATTAAGGTAAACAATGGTCACGTAGTATTTGCAGCTTACGAATGTCGACAGATTCTCATATAATTTGTAAGATTCGGAATATTTCGCGCTTTTTAACCGAAGTAGTATGTTGTATGCTCATATCTTAGAATCTGTATCTCTGGAGTACAGTAGCGTATTATCGAAAACAAGATAGTACAGTCGGCGTTTAGTCTGTTATAATTGCGGCTAAGTGGGTTAGAGCGTATACGTAGGTATTAGTCGAAGTGCCCGAGCGTACAAATAGCTTAACCGTTGAGAAATCACGTATTTGGAATTAAGCGGCTTAGGTACTTTGTTTTCATTGCGATTTCAATGGGGAAAACAACCTGAGAACGTCTAGATCGAAGAACTACTACAAGTGGTGGATACTTGGTTGCTAAAATTCTACCGGAAACGGATTTAAGTTAATCCGTTTTAATGTGATATCACTCCGTGTCAAGCGGTTATCTTGAGAATGTCAGAGAATTTCCGAATACAGTTTACGAATGCGTGTGCACAATAATGATGATAATGATGATGATGATGATGATGATGCACATATTATTATAGCACACAGTAAACTAATGGTAGCGAAATGTTATCAAGGTGGGCCGTGTCGCGCTGTTGGCCGCTCGTTGTCGACATCGCGCCGCACTTATGCCGTCAGGGTTATCGTGTTACCTCATGTGGCATTCCGGCCACCTGACTCTGCTGGTGACACGCTACACGTAAATCATTGTGCAGAAACGAACGTTATATTCCCCCCCCGTCGTCGCGCTCCGGTCACTCTAAATGTCGACCCCGTAATCGTATACCCCGCAACGTTTGCGAATTATTTTGTAAAAGCCCGGAGTTTCGACTTTCATCATACTCGTCTCTTGATCGAGGATGTAACTTTATAGAGCGATGTGTGTTCAATATAATATATACATATATATATATATATATTGAACACATACATAAAACACACGTTATATTATAAAATGTGGTTTGTTTATATATTACGTAACAGATGGTAGAATACATCTCTTCAATAACACCGGCCGTGTATTATTCCCGCAACAACGACGCACTTCTTTATCGCTTTTCCAATGGCAATAAAACTCGGGATTAGCATAAGACATAGTGAGACTTTTGACACATGCGTCACACTTAACCAATGTAATGTATCCTGGACATTGTTGCGAAGCGCCATAAAATCCATTTGATTCTTCGTACGCCTTTGTCGCCGTGTGCGCGCTCCCCTACCGTTCCTACCGTTACGTTCTTGTACGACCCTTCAATGGTTATCAACAGGGATTATACTCGCTCAACACTTCCGCGGCGCTTTTCCCAGCGCGTCGGTAGTTTGCTGTGCAACCTTGCGCATTAATCGCCGCCATTGTCGAAGTCCTTCGCGCGAAGGCTTTCAAGTCTTCTCTCGCGACTTAGCGGTGTCGTTTCTCTCGCCTCTTCTCCTGTGTTGCAATATGCGCGCGAACTGGTCATCCCGGAACAACCCGTGGGGTTGTGAATTTACAGTTCTCTACCCGCGACCGCGTAGCCACGGAAATATATCTTCCTTAACACAAGGTAGCAAGCAAAATTAACGGCGGTCGCGCGGACTTTATGATCGCAGATATCTCTCTCCTCTTTCTCTATCCGCGGCCTCTTAATTCCTTTCCGATATCGCAGATATAGGCGTTTATTTTCCTTTTGTGCGCGTATAGCGCATAGACGCCCGTGACTTGCGGTTTACGCTCTTTGTAACCCATCGATTACACTCTCGTCCCGTCGAGAGAAAGAGAGAGAGACTCTGTTCCCTCATCCGAAGAGAGCAATGTAGCTAACTTCCAAACGATTGAATCCGCGCGCCGCGCGTTGACTGCCTATTAGTTTCTCATCGGTGTGCTCTTTGAAATGCTACCTGCCTGTGCGAGCGCGCGCGCGCCGAGTATTTTATGCAAGGATTTATGAGTCTGTCTCGTAATTTAGTGAGCTTGGAAAAGTGGCGATGGTGGTAAGCTATTTATAATCGAGAATCCGAAGATAGTGAATCATCGAGTAACAAGTCCATCAAATACATATGTGATAGAGTCGTTCGATATTGTCTCGATGTAAAAGTTGGAAATTATTTGAAACATCGATACACACAAACTAAGAATGATTTATAACAAAAACAAATCTAAGCTTCTTCATCGCAGGAGTAGTTTTTTCGTGAAAAGTTCATGAAAGTTTATTATTATCTCGGTTTTTATCGAAAAGTCGCTTGGTAAAATATTCGATCTCGAAGAGCTCCGCGATACGTCAAATGATAGAATCGAATATGATAAGCGCGCGCCTAATGTACATGTCGTCATTTTCCTGAAGAGTCGAGACCCGTCCTTTCCGCTATTCCCGTGACGGCCTTTCGCGGCATCCGCGTCAGGAATGTAACGGACGCGGATCAGGAAATCGGCTCTAGGAATGGTTTTTTAATACGGGGTTGGCTGAATTATGAAGGCACGGATGCGCAACGCGGTCCGATTACATACCTAGAATGTGTGCATCTCGAAAATGCGCACGTGCCTGGCGAGAACGAAACGTAAAGCCGTCATCGCGCCGCAATTTCCGGCAAGTATCGACAGAGCGTTATGCGCGTTCGCGTTTGAGCTTCTTCAGCGTGTTAATCGTTCCCGCGAGGAGATAGATCGTAAAAATAAAAGACACGCACACATATGTGGCGGAAACGCTTGTATGCGTCGCGCACACACCGAGTCTTCGTTGCGTCTGTTTTATTACAAAAGGAACTCTATCGTATATCATTTTTATATGCACCGGGATATGCAGTGCATATCTATTCTATTTTCCGTGTGTATCGAACGACGGCGATATAATCGACTCAAAGGCACGACTATCGAAGTAATAAAATTGTCTTTTTTCCATTTTATAACTGCTCCATGTTTTATTTCATAAACGTTTTTTTTTTTTTTTTTTTTCCCAGAGTTTTGTCGCTTTGAATATATCATAACTTCATAGTGGATTTTACTATTTTCGACTAAAGCGAACGGTTAAAACAAGGAGCTTTTTGGTAGGCTGAGTGTCTTTCTACTTCATAACCGACTCCGTCACTCCTACGCTGCTATTTCTTATCCTCACTCTTCGTTGCAACCGACACCGTTCGGCTTCGTGAAAACCGCGACGCGCGGAAACATATCTTTAATTTAGATTCTTTCATTTTTTATGTATTTTAATTATTTATGTGCCTGTGTTAGAATAAACAAACTGTGATTATTATAACCGGCACGAGATCTTTTCTTCTAAGCTAACCTGGCGAGCTTACCCGAGCATAAAATTCGCGATTGTTGCATATTATTTTAAAGATTAATACATGTCTCAATCTTACATCAATTCTGTTAGTAGTAGCGGAGTTATCTGTGGAGCGGTCAGCCTCGGCTGCCCCGCCTCCACGAAGAAGAGTTTGGAATGAAGGCCGAAACGCCGGTGATGGCCGTGACACCATGGAGCCGATACTACAATCGGCAAGCTTCTTCGCGACATTGCCGACATCATACGTGATTTGTTGGAGCAAATTCTAAATTTAACTTTACAAATCTAAAAGACAATTTAATAACAATAATAATTTTATAACAATAATAATTTAATAAAATTATTATTGTTATAAAAAAAAACTAATGACAAGATTTTGCTTTTACGTTGCTTCTTTATTTCTTTGACTTATCACGTACATTGTATTTTTCTCCTTTGCGCATACCGCTTTATGCACGCGCTACAACTTTTACCACGCGCGATTGGTCGCTTGCGTAACTCACTTTTTTCTTAATTTAAACAAGTTACTCCTCTCTCAACAGTTTTAATATTCACATATACTTATGCTTTCTCTAATTTATTTTCATGCGCATTTTATCAATTTTGATTTTGCAAAGTTAATTTTTCATTTTCTTCACTGAAGATGTAATTAGGCTTTCTGCCGAATTGTAACTCATAAGGAATGTAGCTTTGTTTATTGTACGCATTGCCTAAAGTATCATATTCCATTGCTCTTGTTCATTAATATAATGCCTTATATATTTATTTTAATATAAGGTGCAATTTTTCCCGTTTTTCCCGTTTGATTGCGGATGAAATCGAAAGAAATCGAAGTGAAGATATGTTTTGTATGTAATCTATCGCAAAGTATCTTAAACTTGTTTGATGTAAACTTTAGCGTTATCAGAAAGAAATTCTTTTGGTTTACCGAAGTATCTTTGTTGAGAGTTTTGGAAGCAAAAGGAGGCAAATGGCTTGTCTATTTCTCCTTAAAAAAGGATTGCTCTGATTGCTTCGTTAGATGCGTAGTAAGGACAAAGTTTGTTCCAGTCAGGATATGATAATACTTGTTTCGACGTCAGTTTTGTTTTTAATAATTCGAATTAATTTTGTTCGTTCATTTAAAAGTCGTGGATTTTTGAAGAAGTCATGTGAGAGATTTAGCAATTTTTGAAAAATCTATAATAACTCCAGTCTCATTTGCTCCACTGTATTGGCGAAGGAGCTAATATTTCCAGATACTTCATTGATTTGTTTTACAAAGTCTAAGCTTTGGGCTGAATGTGCTTGGGCTGTGTGGATGACATCTTGCGTAATGTTGTGCCATGTCTCCATTATATCTCCGAGGTCTTTAAGCAATCTTTCCTCTTTATTTTTTCGCTCCATGAAAATCCCGATTTGAATTCCTTGTAAAATATAATCTAATGCTTGAGAGTCTTCAGGGATTATGTCACAGATACTCTAGATTTGTTGCGTTAATCCTTGTTCAAGCCATGTCTTGAGAGTCTTGCAATTGTTTTTCCAGAAACGGATCGTGGAATCAGATTAGCTCTGAGAATATTCATAGCATTGTCGTAGGATAATCTCCGCGGAATCATGTTTAAACTCAACAGAACCTACATACTGCTGGTATCGACTTTTGTTGTTTGGGTTTTCTTTCTTTTCAGCGTCGGCAGATGCAAATCTTTTTTCAGGGGAAAGAGCTCCAGAATCTTTTTAACCTTTTGCCCTACAACCACGTGTGAGACTCGTGGTCAGGTATTCGGGCCAAAACTGATTATCATGAGCCTGGCCCGTGGTACATCGGTCGGGCCAAATGTAAACATCACGTGCCACACTCGTGGTTTGTTGATGTGCCCCATCCCAAACACCCGTGGAATGGCTCAAAGGCTGGGCGGTCTTGTTTTCGTTTTGGGCCCACTCTGTTGGAACTTAAATCGTAAGGCAAGGGGTTAAGGGTGGGAGTTGAAGGTGAGTTTGACTTCTCGTTCTTTTTCATCATTGGTGTATGTGAATTCTCTTGAACAAGACCATACCAGGAGGAAATGGACGCTCCTAGTGTTTCTGAGTCCACGGCGGCAAAAGGATCTTCGTACATAGTGTCTGAAGATAACACACATTAGGACTCCTGAATGAGTTCTGAGTCAATGATTTCCAGTAGATCCAAGTCCTCCTGGGTCTGCTCTAATTGAGGAATCTAGTTAGTTACTTTTAGAATTCTTCTCTAGTAGTTTAGTCATAATAAGAACTTAAATCTTTGAGGAAAAAGCTAACAAAACAGGAAAACAACTAACTAGAACCAATACTAATAATAAAGTGCTAGCCTAATATTGTTTCCCTTAAATCAAGACTTTTGTGTAGCTCGTATTCTGCTCGTTGATTCTCCGCGATGATCTTGTCTTAAATGCGAGAAACGGCTTATGAAATCGTCAATGCTTTTGTTCAGTCGTTGAAAGTATATATCTCGTTGTACTTCTAACGCGGACAGATTTTGTGCTTTTCCGTGTAAGAATCTAAGTTTCTTGAAGGAATGTTTACATACCGTCGAGTCTTACGGTGCTTTTTGTCCTTCTTGTCAGTTTCTGTGCAATAATGCTGATCACACACATACAACAATAGTTTATGTTGATCATTTGCAAATCGCTTCACTGCGGCTTGGATATGCTCGATGAAAGATTCGATATTAAATTTGTCAAATTCCGCAATTAAGTGCAATGCCATTTTGTAATTCGTAATTGAAGGTAGTTTAGTGTTTATCACGCGTTGTTTGCTAGTGTCGTTTGTTGCAAATTTTTAGTCGGAAACCTCGTATTTCATTAACTTTCATTATCTTTCAAATCCTGAATTGCATTCGTTACTTCAACTAATTTTTCCATTAGTATGTTTACGTAGAAAGTTTGGCCTCTCACCGGACTTTGAGCGCGCGACATTGAAGCAGCAATGTTTCGGGTCATTGTAAAGCTGCGCAAAGAACAGATATTTCCAAACATTCGATGATTTCAGTTACAAAACGAGATAACGTGAAAATGAATAGTTCACAACTTGAAGGATTAATCGAGCGCAAATTAGCAGAGGATACCTTGATACTAAATTCTGTTGAAATCGTAGTTTGAAGAACGCGGCGGAGCAATATCGTGGGAAATGCCGGCAATGCCATGTGGAAACGTAGGGATACAATCGTAAACGCGACCACTCCCATTTGATCAAATTTTAATTCCGCTCGTGTCTGCTTAGCATAAGCGGCGCAATGCCGTTACACAATGCGCTGCTTTAGCCGAGAATAGCTGATATTCATCTCGTTTACTCGATCTCCAGATTACCAATCTACTCAGAGCGCATTGTTTGCGGCTGAAGCGAACCAACAATTCGCGTATGTACGAATGTTCCATATAGTACAGATTGATATGTTATTACGAGAGACATAAAGACAATGTATACCTATATATAGAATGTCTACTGTTTCTGTGAATTTGATGTTAATTTCGTGACAAATAACGAATTAGTTCATTCTTAACAGAATTTAATAACCGATTTCAAGATGCCAAAATCTTTTTATTCCTAAAAATAATCTAAAATATAGAAAACTGTTTTGAAAATAAATTCGAGAAATTAGAGCCTGGGATACGCATTTGTAAAGCGTTTTTTCTAATTACGCAATTTTATAGACCTTTATTTTGATAGTTCATTGAGTCAATGCACATCGCTCGCTAGTAACTGTTGCATGAAAATAGTTGTTGGTTACATGGAACGCAAAGTGATAGTAGGTAAACGAGAAGAGTGAGAGAAGTGAAGGGATATACATCAACACGCTAATTAAATTGCTTGAAGTCGCGCCGAGTTTTAGACGCGTGGGCGCGTTGTAGTGAATTCTTGGCCCCACCTTGGCAAGTGCGGCTCATTTACCGGCAACGAGAGAAAGCTGGTGCGCTCTGACTTTGAGAAAGAACAGTTTGCGAATAAAAAAACTTAAACATACAGAACAATTTATTAGACATTTATGTGTGCCATAATGCAGAATTTTAATTTTCCGGAAAGTTTATGCTGTATTTAACTGCCAGAAAATACATAAATATAAAAATAAAAAGATCTAGTTTCGAAAACTCAATTTGTAATTTGTCGATTTGAATCACTTTATATTATATAAAATTATTGATGCGAACTTCTGCCGTATAATCGCCTGTTTCGTCCGTAAATACGTTGACTTTGCGTTACTATGTCGGCCTCGAGAACGGCCTCGGTGCAATTTGAATGCAGATTATCGTGCATTATCTAGACCATTATGCATCCTCGTATCGTCGTCGCCACATAGATTTTTCCGGGAACATTAAAAGCGGCCATTATGCCTGCGTGAAGTATAAACGAGGGTAACGATCTAGTACCGCTCGATTATAGTCCTCGAGAACATTCTTTTTTTGTGATTTAATCGCTTCCGAGGCCGAAACACGTTGTTGTAATTGAATTTTAGCAGCGCGTTCTCATATATTCAGAGTGCCATAATGTAGAGAGAACAATATTTTCGATGAAAATAGCGAGGAAGAGACCATTGTTTACCAACCGCCGAAAAATTGATATCAAACTTAATTACGTAAAAAGCAGCAAAGTGCGCGCTTTTACGAAAAAATTTTCTACTTTTTATACCGATTTTATAACGCCAAGTGATATTATATTTATAAGTAGTATATTACCGCTGATAGTGTTTTTTTAGTTTTCTTTCTCTCTTTCTCTCTCTCTCTCTCTCTATTCGTTTACAACGTGAAAGCTGTGAACAATTTCTGGAATCATATCTAATGCGAGAATTAAATGAAAAGCACAAAGAATTTAAAATATTTGTGTGTTTGTCGTTATCGCTTCGTTATCCGAAACCGCTTTCAACAATAAAGAAAACTTCAGAATCCCCGGCCCTGTATTCTGATCTTCGTATCCTATACCGTGCGCGTAAATTCACGCACTTCAGCCGCTGCATAGCACTCTGCATCTGACACGTGCAGACTCGTCGCACTCGTTTGCCCAACTCGCCACATCCTTCTTCGGTTTCTCTCCGACGATAACACGAGACACTTTTGCATCGCAATAGCCGGTTATCGCACGGTTCTTCGTCTTCTTCTTTTACTTTTCTCCGGCCAACGCTCAACTTGTTCGAACGTGTCTTCTTCTTTGGAAATTCTATCTGTGCGTGTTATTATCTGACTTCGGAACACTAATCACATATCGAGTAAAAAAAAAAAAATATTGTCTGGTTCGTCAAACTGAGAATCAAGAGAAATAAAGTCAAAGTCGATGTTGAGCGTATACATACATTATACGCTCTATATATATGATAATGATTACTATATTAGTGTGAGGAGAGTTTCAATAAAAGATGACTCGAGGAATTAATTTTGAGAAATCGCTTGTCCGTTCTCTCTGTGAGATATGAGCGACAAATGAAGCGCGTTTGCATCGCTACCTCTTCTCCGACAATACTCGCCTTTCATTCGAATTGATTAAGCGAACGATGATTGCATATTGATGCAATAACGGCGGATTCTCGAGACAATGCAATCTTTGTCTCGAGCTAAGGAAAGGTAACGCTGTTGCGAAAAGTGTTTCACAACTATCATGTTGTGCTCTTCTCGGATACTTTTTATTTCATTTTATATTCGAGTTTTATATATACTTATATATACATGTATAATTGCGAGCACTTTCTCTCGTCAATGATTCATTAGTCGGATTATTCTTGGGAACACGATTCCAAACTCAAGTGACTATTTCCCGAACGTCGAAAAATGCGAAGATAAGAAATATCGATGATAATTCCTATACATCACACACTTGGGAAATATTTTAGGTTTATTACGGGTATATTTTTCTTGCAATTCAAAGCCAAGCGAGTGGGAAATTATTGTTGTTCATTTGTATTTCATCGGTATGAAACTTTTGGACGTAAAGCAAATGCTGAATAATTCCAGCCAGATCGGCGCGGGCTACTTTATTCGAGACGCGTGCCATTGTCGATGCTGAAAGTTTAAATTCTTTGTCTTCGCATGACGCACGTGCGCGCATATAGAGGCAGATTTATGGCCGCGAGGTCCGCCGGGGGCAAATAAAGTACACGATGGCTCTTATTAATTTGTTGTTGTTCGTCGCTTCTGAAATTCTATGCGCATTTTGTTACATTTGAAAAACAAAATATGATCATCGTCTTCCTTATTATATACGATTTTACAGCAAGAATTCTTACCTCGTACTTAAACGCGTCTTTATCTCAATATTTGCGATTCGATTCGTTCGGCAGAAATTCGCATTTACTGCGCAAATCGACTTATCCTCTCTCCGGATCGGATTTCGGTCGAAATTATCTGAAATCAGACATCGGCGCGATGCAAATCGTGACGAGACTGCCTCGGAATAGGTTTATGCTAACTCGCGTTCGCTTCGCGTCGATCTCACGTCACGATTCTGGATCTCTCTGTCTGTCGATTTAACGAAACGTCGACTCTGTTACGAGAGGTAGATACTCCTGCTGCTTTATATCATTGGCTTTCCATGTGTGACTACTCGCTCGCTCGCTCGCCCGCTCGTCGGCGAGAAAGCATTATACTTTAAGTACGCTAATGCCTCGGCTCATGTTTTATTCAGGCGAGCTCGCTCGCGAAAAATGTTAAATGTGCGCGGCGCAGATAGATAGGTTATTTATTATTCGCACCACGCCGTATATCGACTGACTCTATCGAACAATGTCTACATACGCCGATCGTGCAGCATTTAATAACTAGCAGGAATCACAATATAATGTGTATGTCAAGTAGGAATAATCAATTAAATTTATGCAATTCTTTAATACAGGCCCATATCTCAATATACATGTCAAAAAACATTGGCAAAATCGATGTAATAAATTATAGTATATTACATAAGTTGCGAAACTTGCCGAAGAATGATTCGGTTATTTAGTGATCAATAATGTGAAATAAAAGATGTACAAAGTGAAAATATTTTAATCACGTTTCGTTGCTAATTACTTCTCAACTACTTGAAGTTTTCGACGTTGAAAGATTCTGGTAGAAAAGTATCGTAGTAACGCTATGATTTACTTTCCTATATCTCGGTAAAGTATAACTTTTTCGTCTGCCGCTAACACCACGCTGGCAGACACGGTAAAGCACGAGCTTTACGCCGCGCTCCGTTTCTCCTAAAGCTCTCGGACGTTCTTCTCGTTGTAATTCTTCGCCACTGCTCGAAAAACTCCGCTTTAATTAATCCTTCTCCCTCTCGATTCTCGCCATACACGTGCTTACTGCAATTCCGAACTCCACTCCGCAATGGAATTCGATTACATCTCTGCGGCTGTTTTCTTGTGTATTATAGCACACGAGCACAAATACGTTTCTCACTAGAAATAAAGAAGAAAAATTTTGCGTAGAACGCGCATTTTTCATCAAAATTAACAATTTTATCCGCAGCAAAATGGCCACACGAGATTTATTTTAAATATCTAATTTTTTAATACTTTAATAAAATATGTATTATATATTTTGGTATTATTTTTTTGTTAAGCATAGAGGATATGAGCGACCTAATTTTTGTAGTATAATAAGAGAAGTGGAAATATAAAATCAAAATTAAATAGTCTGCAAAAATATACTCACATAAATATACTCACACACTATAAATATACTATACACACACACACACACACACACACACACACACACACACACACACACACTCTCTCTCTCTCTCTCTCTCTCTCTCTCTCTCTCTTTATAAAGATAATAAATAATATTTTCTGTGTCACAAAAATTATAAGTTTACAAAGAGAAAGAAAGAGAGAGTTATCTTTAATAAATTTAATTACCTTACACATGTGTAAGGAGCACTATTGCCCAGAACTTTGATCTGCTTTTATATTTTTGCACACATTAACCTTCGAACACACTAACCTTCGAAGGACATTGAAAAAAGAACATGTAATTAATCTGTTAGTATAATATAATATATTCATTTTTGTTTACAAGAAAACATTGATTGTAATGTTATAGACGTACTATTGTATATGTATGACAATATTTGCAATAATCGTGCCGTTGTTAGTGCAAATAGGAGTTTTGCTCTTGTAAATAATTTGCGAGAGCAAATTATGGCGAAAGCGAGAGCTTTATATGCGCGATAACGCATCAGTGCGGCGCATTATGCGTCGCGCGCGTTCTCAGTTCTGTGCACTCTCCGCATTATTGGTACGCGCGCGACTAGACCGCGTCCGCTGTTGGCGTCGCCCAACACATCGCGCCGCATCGTCCATTCTCTGCTGTAGTATTCGCCGCGTATCGCGCGCAATCACCTTCGTTTCATTACCGTTCCATTCAGCGGCAATTTCGTGTTTCATCGCCGATGGCAGTCGACGACGAATCCAATTCGCTTTAACAGACGTTGAATTCCTCCACCGTAGGAGAAGACCGTATTTGCACCCTTTCAAGCTTCTACAACGGAAGAGAGAAAGGAAGAGAGAAAATTCCGTACCTAGAACTTTCTCTGAGAGTTTTATGAGATTTAACATAAAAAATATTAAAGAACTTTTCATAACTTCGATATTGTGTATATTTCAGTCTGACATTTAGCCTGCGAAAATTGAGGATTTTGCGTATGACTTTATTCGAGAAATTTTGTCGGAGAGAGATATTATATTCGGGTGTGTCAGAAATATCAATCATATACCGAATAAGCTGCGATTTCATTTTTGCGTCAATATTTTTGTTATCGAAGAAGCGCACGACGAGCGCAAATAGTAATTGCTAAAATATTCCGTTGGCATATTTAAATGCGAAAATATTCACACTACACTCGGTTCTGTTGACCTGACCTATCCCATCTTTCCGCTATCGCGTGTGAGTGCTCTCATTTAAATATACGAATGAAATATTTTATCACGGGGCTATCTTGCGGAATCGTGACGCACACTTGAAATAGTGACTTTTTCTTTCTGAACGATATCCCGAATATGTTTCTCTTGGATTTGTTTCCAGAGGAGCGGGGTTAAATGGATTTCTCTCTGAATACGAGAAAAATATAAATTTGTCTATGAATAGAGTTTTGTTGGTCTTTACTTTTGATAAAAAAATGCATAAATCATTAGGTTATTCTAAGGAAAAGCAAAATTTTGTAATAAATTTCTTCATTGCGTGTACATACATATTACAAAAAACAATAATGAAATAAATCAATTATTGTTTTAAAAAATGGTTGACCTCATTGATTTTAATAACTTTGAAATATTGTTTAAGAACGTCATTCTGAACAACTATTTCCTTACATGTTACCGTCGCTCGGCTTTAGTTGTCGAGTTATAGACCAAATTATTTTTAACACTATATTTAATTTGTAATGGTTTGTATTAGGTTTCGGATACATTTAGACGTACGTTACGTTGGCACTCAAATATTAAATTTTTATAGTTTTGAATTCCTGCTTCATTCTGAAAATACTAAGAGTTCTTTATAATTTATATAAAGAGTTCTGAAAAACTCCCGTTTAAGGGAAACTTTTTCAATGACCTTTTGTTTCACATTGTTTAAAGCGGGATTTCAGCTTGTACTTCAGCGCAAAACACACAGAGATTAAAAAGGAAGGAGAGACTTGATTTGCTGAACAAATAGCAAATAAATGTATTTCGTATATACACCACTTAATATACTAAAAGTTACTATATTGTTTTGTGCGAGGCCGCAAGCAACGGCACTGACGCGCACTATTAAAGCCTATCTTCCCTTGTATTGCCTATTCTCCCTTTCTCCAAAAAACTTAATCTAACAATCTACATATTGTCGCACCGCCGTCGCGTTTTCGCGGTTACCGTAAATGAGAAGACTCGCGGTACGTTTTAGAACACACTTTGCTCAAGATTACAAAGATTCCGAGCGAGAATACCGGAGCGACCGGAGCTTCTTTCCGCGCGACCGCTCCGCTTCGGCTCTCGCTTTGTTCCACCCGTTCGCGCGCGCGACCAACTCGAACTGAATCAGAAATTCCCGCAGCGGCCCGCTCCCGTCAAACACATCCGGCTTAACCTTTACGTCCGTCGGTGCAACGTCCGCGCGATTTAATAGATTCGGAAGCGACTCGCCTGTAATGCCCTGTCGCAGACGCTCTTCCAGACGTCGAAACTCCTCTTCCCGCTGCCGTACGAAATTACCGAATTCATCCTCCCGCCGGCGGAACAGTTCTCGCTCGCGCTGCCGCTCCTCCTCGCGGATTTCCTTGAGAGCGGCCTGAAGACAGCTTCCGTCGCCGCTTCTCCCCCGTCCGTCCCGTCTCGCGACGGACGAGTCACCTTCCATCGCCGCCGCCTCTCCTCGCCTCGAGGCACTCGCAGCGCCCGTCTCCATCGGCAGAGCGCTACGGAGAACGAAAACGCTCTTCTTGTCGCCCGCACAATCTAAGATCCCGGACGAGCCCCCAAAATTGTCGCACCGCCGCGTTTTCGCGGTTACCGTAAATGAGAAGACTCGCGATACGTTTCAGAACACACTTTATTGCTCAAGTACAAAAATTCCGGGCGAGAATACAAAAGCGACCGGAGCTTCTTCCCGCGCGACCGCTCCGCTTCGGCTCTCGCTTTGTTTCACCGCTTGAACTTCTTCCATAAACAAACCCGTTGCCAACCCGTTCTTCCGTCGAACAAACGCCGCGCAATCGAACGAACGAACAACGAAACGGCACATCCTTCCACATTGCTTGTCAATGTACGCTAAAAATTGTTCAGAATGATGTCTTTAACAATATATTGAGCATTCAAATTGGTGAGATGGATCACTTTCCAAACAAAAACAATTACTCATAAGTCTTATATTTTATCGAATGTTGTTATGAAAACAAGTAATAAACGATTAAGAAAAATATACCTTTGATAAAACTGATTTGTAAAAGGCAACACAAGGGAATTGCTTTCTTAGAAAAAATCCATTATGATTCTATATGAAGTATAAGTCTAGTAATGCTAAAACTAATATAGTAGAAAAATATAGTAGAGATACTTGTCTCTATTCGCTCAGTTTACAGGAAATGAGAGTATATAGACTAAATAGTGTGTCGGCGCAGATATCTATAAATACCTCTTACATTCATATTCCGTTTTCCAGTTAACGACTTTCCGAGTTGGTCTCTGAAACGATTCACAAACAGAGCGCGAATGAGACGGATAAAACTTCAGCTAAACACAACTTTATCGGAAGTGAGGAAATCTACAGTCAAGTTTTATATTTTTTAATCACATAAAAATCTCTGTTGATTTTAACTTATTACCTTTAAGAAATTTTAATTGCAATTTATGTTATTACATCTTCATTAAAACTTATGTAAGAGATTTAACATTTAGTTTTATCTTCTCTCTTCTGTTATAGATATTTTTAAATATGTGTTCTAGATATTGGGATATTCTTCTTTGCTATTATTAATATTACGCTTTTCCGTAAATATTTGGTTCTGCTTTGATTGATATTAAATGATTCCGGAACAGAAGTTTATATACAATAATCTTTAGGTCAAGGGGATTAATCGTATCCTAAATTAAACGTTTTCCCGCTGAGTCATTCTATTATATATTTATTTTAAGACTTCCTCCGTTAACCTTTTCGATCACCAGGAAGTAGCGGTTAGTCATTTATGCTCTGTCATTTCTAAGTCTTTTTTCCCCCATCCCTTAATCCTCTATATATGTTCCGGTCCCTTTTACGCGCACCATTGCTATACATTTCCGTAACTACTTTCTGTTACGCAGTGAGCGAGTTGAGCATATCGTTAGTAAGCAGCATATAATGAGACGTAACGAGCAATACAAATATGAAAGATAAGATAGGGAACAACTCTCGATTTTACGGATCGCGCATATATGTTGCTTATCAACGAAATCCATTAATCTAAGCTTCTACGATGAGGCATCGTAGATCACGCGCTCGTCAAAAGATGAAAGAGAGAAAGTAAGGATTTTTTGCGTCCGTTCTGTATGTTTTTCTAACAATCTCAATTTCCAGTAGACACCGCCGAGAATCCCACTTAGAAAGAGAGAGAGAGAGAGAGAGAGCGCTTTATTTGCGCACTTGACATTTAACGGATAGAAAGATATGGGTTTAATTCCACGAAAGAGTATATTTTTTTAGAGAAACCGATAAAAATTGCGGCTGATGTGATCTTAAAAAATATATATATATATATTTATATATATATAAATATATTAAAATAGATCAGTAGAAATTATATATATATATATAATTTCTACTGATCTATTATTTTAACATTTTTAACGTTTTTAACATTCATATATAGAAGAATTTCTATATATCAGTTACCAACTAATATTTGTAGAAATCAAATCTCTCTGTGAAGATTACAAAATGGAGTGTAAACATTTCGACGCATATAAATAGAAACTATATATGAAAAACCCAGCATATGTGATCAAAAAAAGAAAAAAAAAGAAATAAATAAAAAACAGCTTAATAAAAGCCGCGCTATACATCGCTCAATAGGAATTGAATAATAAATTTGAGAGATTAAAGCAACGTTGTAAATTCTGCATGAGACGCTTTTTCCGATATATTACCGGTTTTCGAAAACGCAATCGTCTGTAATTTTGATTCAACTTGATCGATAAATTACATCTATATCGTTCGTCGAATATTGTAAATCAGCGAACGCGCACTATTCGTGAATGCAAATGCGATTTTACGGAATCGCGTTTTACAGAAATTATGAGCGACGACGACGACGCGTTTGAATGTGTCCATCAATATCAATTATGAAAGATGTGTTTTTTTACTTGTGCAAACGTGCTTTGCATGCATTACACCGGTACACTGTGATACACACGCGATGCCCGACTATACACGCGCGATAAAACGAACTTATTCACCTGCTGCGCAGGTAAGTGATAAGCATCGGCTACCACGAGGAACGTGTAGCAATCAGTACCCGATACTTATATCGATATCGGGCCATTAATACGGGCGTATCATCGCCTCAAATATTGACGATCGACTCATCGTCATCGTTAGCCATCAAATAAATGTACGCACAAATGCGAGCGCGTTTGCGCTAAAACCGCGGTGGAAATAGAGAACACATATCGAATGCTCTCTACTTTCACTCGATAATAGTACAAACCTGATTTCCTTCTAAAATCTAAAACGATGATTCGTTTTATGTCAAGCTTATTTACATCGAAAAACTATTATTATTATTATTGTATTATTGTATTATTTATACAATGAATTTTTAATAATTTAATGTTTCAAAGATTATTTTCACTTTCTTTTTAGCATACTGTTTGTTCGTTTGTGTTGTGAAAATCGACGTTTGATATTTTTAACTTTATATGCATTGAAGAATGTTATTAAGAGAATATATTGAATGGTTTTGGATGATATACCTATATATTAGCACGCTCCAAAACAACAAAAATGTACACTTCGTCGTAGCGAAACTCACAAATTACCGGGATACAAAAGCGTGCCTCGACATGGAACACACGAATATTGGACATTTATATGCTAATAATAATCCGATATCTCGTTACGCCGGCATTGTTGCATTATCATTCGGCGACGAGTTATTACGTCCGAGCAGTTAGCCGTGAAATTTAAGCGACGTCGCGCGATTTCCGTTCGGTCGCGAATTTGGTCGCGCGCGATGTATCGCGCTTGATTCGACATTCCCTCGCGTCGAAGAGAGAAAGAGAGAGAGATAGAGGAAGGAGAAAAAAAACGGCAAGTATTGTACATCGAGAAAAATGACTACGCTCTTTCTACATCGATCGCTATGAGAATTCGTGCTCTCTGAGCTCCGTAATAAAATTAATGGAGCGTGGCGAGTGTCGCGAGGAACTCAGGACATTCTCTTGCTTGTTTCGCTTTTCTTCTCTCTCTCTCTCTCTCTTTCGATTTCTTTGCGCGAGTTCTGCTTAAGCAATTCCACGCTTCGATTTCCATTGTGTGTGTTCTCGATGTGTATGTATTAGCGTACACAGAATGTTCTACGATACAGATGTAAGGTGTAGCGTCCAATCGCAACAATTTCGGACTTCGATCTCGATTGTAACTTTGCCCGATAGACTTGAGCTATTAGCGCGTAAGCATTCTATTGTATAAAACGATTTCTTGGATTCGTTGATTACAATAAAGTTTTTGTGTTACCGTCTATATTTCGTATCGTATGTCGCTTTGAAGGAAATCAGTTTTGCGCGCACGCGTCTTTACAAGAAAGTAACAAAACTTGTTGGCGTCACAATCACCGCAAAATTACTCAACAATTACGCAATTTTCTAAGCAATATATTGTAATTACGTTTATAATTTTTAAACCATGCAAAAAATCAGCTACATCAATAAGTTACATCGGATCGATGCAACCAAAGAAAATTCCAGGAAAATAACGTTGTCGCTGTAAGTCACTTTCGAACTTTGTGTTACTGTTATACAAATACCACACAGAAAATAAAGTTTTGCAAGTGCCAGAAGAAATTTTTATTCGAATAGTATAACTTTGCCAAATATCTGTACAAATATACATGCATGTATTGCTTTGTAGTTGATGTCCTCGTTCGTTTATTGTTATATCATCTATTGTATCTGATAAAAAATTGCGTTACTGCGCCATCTGTAGGAACATGTGTTATCTCATCGCGCATGATTTTGGGCATTACGCATTACGCAACGGGAGTCTGTGTGGAATCGTTGAAGCGATGGTTGAAGTTGAAAGTTTATGAGAGACTTGCCTTAAGTTGCCGTATTTAAAATTCGTTATTAGACTGATTTAATGCATGTGTATTAAGTTTAAATGGCAAGAAATAATTATATATTATTTATCAAGAAGGGAAGTGAAAGAAGATTAATTGCCTACAAAAGAAGTTATACCGCTTAATGCCAACAGTTTTGCAATTATATGGCGACAAAAAAATTTGCTAAACCTATTAAATTATTTTTTTCACCAACAAATTTAATATGCCTAGTTACTAATCTTGCTATAGCAAAAACTTTTTATCGTGTACGTGCGATAATGTAGGTTTGACATTTATTTTTATAAATAATGAAACTTGTCAATGACAACGGCAATGTGATACTACTGTGTTTATGCGTCGTTTCAAATACTTATCAATCACCTACGTATGTAAATGTAGAATATTGGAAGAAAGCGAAAGATATTAGTGATTTACTCGTAAAGATAAACAGCGAAAGACATTTCTTCTTCATCTTCTCTTTTTTTTTTTTTTTTTTTTTTGACAACGCGGCGTGGCGGCGTCCAGTTCTCTTCATAAGCCACTTTGTGGTCGCCTTAACAGGAAAATCAGGTTTTCGAGTGCACACACACGTTGCGCAACTCCTGTGAATGCGGGGAGCTTCTCGCATGATAATAAATTGCGCGCGCGCGCTGTGGACTGCCGAGTTACGTAAATTCAGTAATTGCCAACCGAACGTATGCGCCGCGAGTGTGCACCGAATGCAAGATATTTATATTATATCTGTACAGAGTGTGGTTGGTGAAATAGACGCGTACATACACACACTATAGGAATTATTTTTCCTGAACAAAAAACATTGAAAATATGTTAATAAATTATCCACTTTTTATGAAATATTGCACTGGCGATAAAAGTAAATATTTGTTTTACATAAGTTTACAATATAGTAAATGCCGATGATGTTCTCATTGAATGTGACGCAATTTTCTCTCTGAACAAAACTGTAGATGTAACATATAACGAAATATTTTATATTATGTGAAAATAAAATATTTTTCATATTATATGGTAATTTTGGGGTGTACTGTAGACTCTGTGAAAGTTTTTCCCGTGCAAGTCTTGCAACATCGATGATGACGAAACGATGCATTAAAACGTAAAGAAACTCTTCACAGTACCTTCGTGCCGGCAACGTTGGTATTCTACAAGATGATCATTATCGAGACACTTTAAAGCTTCTACGTCCACGCAGACCGAAGAAGAGAGTGGCGGTTAAATCGCGGTTGTAACATGAATAACAAATAATGCGAATATAGCATTGGTCCGGCATAGCAAAAATAGCAATCGGCCGGTAATGCAAATAAATAGCAAAGTACCGCTCTAACGCTTCAAAAGTTTTTACTGTGTATTTCATACGTGACATCGAATAAATTTAACATCAGCGGAGAGTACTTTTTTAACTATAAAATGTAAATAAATACACAAAGTAAATAAATAGGTATGAAATTTTCAACGGATAAGTGGATGCAATATATTTTTTAAAATAGAATTTGAATCAAGTTTTTAATCAATTTGAAAATTGAAAATAGCTTTTATTATTAAAAAACATTGTGTTTTTGGCAACTCCAAATTATAAATAGATGTGTTGTTTCTCTTTGTAAAACATTTTGGATTCTGGCTAACAAAGTATCGATGTGATGGAAATACGATCGCGCTCACAGTTAGCGCGCTACAAAGCTACATCAACGCGTTTTATTGCGCGCTTTGGACGCGTGCAACAAAGTGCAGTCTGAATGAAATCTAAGCTTTTGCGTGTGCGACTGTCCTTTCCTCTCTCTCCTTTTCTTTCTCTCTTTTTTATTCCCTTTCTCTCTCTCTCTCTCTCTCTCTCTCTCTTTCTCTCTCTCTACAAATTTTACTGATTAATGTGCTCGCGCGCTCATCAGCCGACCCGGTCGTTCGATATTTATTGCGTAACAGTGCATAAAATTCGAACGTCGCTCGTGGCCATTTGTTTTAATTAACGCGCGCATTACGCTGCAGAAATAGCTTGCTGCAACTCACAGTCCGCATTCCGTGCTTCATCGTTTATCTGTGCAACGTTGTGATAAAATAAATGTGATTCGTTTAATAATACTTTACGTATATTCCGGTTGTTAATTCCTTCAGAATGGAAGTTTCATGCCTAACAAACTTGAAGTTCTTTTTTCTCTACAGATACATACATATATATATATATATATATGCTATATATATAACGCAATATATATGTATGCAATAATATATATGTTTTTTGAGGGAATAAAAATAAATGTTTGAGTATATTTCGTGATAAAAGGAAACAAATTTCAACTAAGTTTTATATGTGCAAGTAAATAATAAAAATCTTGTTTTCTTTGAGTGTTTTTGGTCTAGTACTTTCTTGCATTGCGAACTTAGCGCAGAACGAGAGTTAAACTTTACCAGATACTCCCGCAGTCACCTGTTGCTAATAACTTCGTTACGCTGAAGAATGACGATGTCGAAAAAGTGGCATTTATGCATGCACCTTTATTCTCGCGTGCAAGCGCTTTTATATATATTGTATATGTATATATATATACATATATATATGTGTGTGTGTGTGTATATATATATGTATATGCCACTTGTTTATCCCCGTGGTTCGTGTAAAAGCGCGTGTTTTCAGCGCGAACACCTCCATAAGGATATGCGCAAAGAATTAAGCCACGCTTCGCCGCGTTCTGAATTAGGTTCTCGACACGTGTGCATACGCCAGCGCAAACACAGATATAGCGACGCGCGCGCATAAAACACACTCATCGTGTGTTCCGCATTCGCACTCGCGGCACAGAGCCCGCGCATTTTCTCATAATTCCGAACGACATTCCCGACGTGCGGCCGCATCTGTAGAAAGTAGATGCAATAAAATAACAACAAAACGAGATAAAAAGCCGAACGGATTCGCCGAGCTTTTTACTTATTCTTACAATTTTCAATGATCAAACATAAATCGTCGTGAGAGCGCCGAATTCTTGTTTCTTAACTCTTTCGCTACGACGGGCGATTATAGTCGCTCGCTACAAAACTCCGTATGTTTACACTGAACTTGCAGTTTTGATCTTGCTTTGTTAGGAAAATATAACTCTCTCTGTCCATGCTTTGTTTACGTCCAAAAAGCATGATCAAAGCGACGTTGTTTAGATGTAAGACAGCTCCGAATGCTGAAGACTGTCAGCGCACAACATGTACTCTTTTGGCGCGGCGTCTCGTCCAGCAGCGTGGACCGCCGTAGCGAAAGGGTTAAAGGTGAAATAATTCATCTTTAAAACTCAATGCCCTAATTATTCAAAATTCGATCAATGAGAATTTCCAACAGTATGTATGCAGTTTAATTTTATTGTATAAAAAGATTTTCTCTCAGAAGTTCTTCCGAATCATAATACTATGTCGCAACAAATTGTTTTCTTTTTTTTTTTAAATACTTTTATATTTTAACTTATGTGATATACAAAGTATCCTACCTAACTTGAGCATCTTAAATATCTTGTTTAGTTTTTTATATAAAAAAAATGTCAGAAAAAACATATTATTTTCGATTAGAGCAAATGTTCTAATAAACAAAAAATTTTCTTAAAGTCATATTTTTCGAGATTTTAAAGTCACCTTTTTAAATGAGGCCACTTATTTTTATCGCCACGTTATAGCTGAGGTCAAGACGAATCCAACGACTTATAATACTATGACCTTTACGTAACCTTGAGTGCAAAAAATCTTATCTACAACATTAATAAATACGTTACTTGTAGCTTCAATGTCAATACTTCTTGTTAGACTACATTGTAAACACGCATATAACTAAGTTCGTATTCAAGATCACGTAAAGATCATAGTATTACTTATAAGTCGTTGGATTCGTCTTGACTTCAGCTACAACGTGGCGATGATAAAAATATGTGGTTACATTTAAAAAAACTTCTGTGACTTGAAATCTCAAAAAATAGGAAAATTGGGAAAATTGTTTGCTTATTAGAATATTTGCCTCTTTCGAATCGAATAATATGTTTTTCTCTGATATTTTTTCACATCAAAAACTAAACGAGACATTTAAGACGCTCAAGTCAGATGGGACATCATGTATAAACATCTGTTGCTATGTACATTGAAAGAGAAAAAAAAGAGAAGGAGAGAAAATTATAGGTACTTCATTTTCTCATATATAAAATTCGATGAAAACATATATTCAGGTATTAAAGTATATAAAGATAAATACTTGCTAAAAGAGTCTGCACTTTTTTCTTCTTTCTCTCCGTCGTTTCTTCTTTTTTGAACGAATACACGGCTAGATAGCAACATAAATATGTATATACTATTATGATGAGAAAGAGAAGACATAACTGGAGAGCGGCATAGTTTTCATATATGGTCACAGATCTCGCTTATAATAAGCGTGTGTACGCGCTATGCGCGTTCTACATACATACGGGGTGTTCAGTAGCACGTGTTCGGAACACAAAGATTGGCGTGTTTTTCAGAATGAAGGAAATCAAATAATTTTTTCCGCATCACGTGTTTAACTATTAGTTGTTTTTGATAGATAAAAATTAATACATTACGTGTAACTTTTTGTCACATTTTAAAATGAAAATTTGCGTTTAATAAAAACCATATTAAAAAACTGTGTATCCGTTACTGGAACACGCTATATAATATTACGGATGCTACGGAGATTATTCTTGTTTGTCTCTTTTCGCATCTCCTTCGCGTTACTCCCGATGACGAAGACGAACGACTGCGATTGTAATTCTCATCGGCTGGCAATTACTTAACGCGAGATGAAGCGGTCAATATAGGCGTGTATAGTCCGACTTCGGGCGGTACTTAGCGAAATTAACGACGCAGACGCGATCTTGTACGTGTCTGTTCTGCATAAGCAGTGGTGTGCACTTCGTTCTCGTCATCGTTTTCCTCGTCATCTCCGTAATATATACGTGCGAGATAGAAGCGTAAATGCATGAATGTTGTCAAAGCCGCACTTGTATAATGATCGATGAAAAATAAGACAAACCAAGACTAACCAAAACACTCAAAGATCATCTACTTTTAGGTGTTTATGTGATGATAAAAGTTGCTTTTCAAGATGTATGTTTGTGTGTATTTCAATATTTCATATTACATAAATAATTATTTAATATGTTCAATTAAGTAACATCGAAGAGAACGCTTTATCTTTATTTCAGTGAATATAATTTAATTTAACTGTAATTTAAATGCAATGTGTTCTTTGATTTTTTCTGTAATCACGTTGAGTGATTTTAATTTGCTGCGAGATTTATATGTATGCGTAAACAAAAGTTAAAACGCGTTTGTATACAAAAAGAAATTTCCGGATTAATTCTTCAAGTTTAAACTTCTTTTTAAAATCATTTTTACTTGCAAAATATCTAAACGATAACAACAAAGCTGATTTATTTATATTAAAAACCGGAATGCTTTTTTTTTATAGTGTGTCTTATGAAAACTACTATTAAAAACAGGTAATAAATTTCTTTCTCAAGGTAGCAACAGCTGAAATGAATGTATTAGGAATGTATTGGCACACATATACACAAATTTTTCTAAAAATTTATTTCTTTCATGTTACATCTTTAAAATATTACACATATTTCGAAAGTAGACTTCTGTCATTTTAAAAATGACGTTATAGGTCGGTTCTTCTTGAATATGCAAAACAGTCAGAATCGCCCGTTATGTTCGAGAGTGTGTTACTGGATACATACAGAATGCGCGCGTGTCGTAAAGTATTACGCGCGTGGTACAACGGGGCGTAATTACTGAATGTTTAAAGCTCACTCGAATGCCACTCGCGCGATTTTCCCGCGATTTTAAATATCGTGCGATCGTCGCTATATTCCCGAAATGTCGGTGAAAAACCTGTGTAATGTCAACTCGTATACCTTGTGCCGCGTTGAATAATTCGACCCGTCAAAATTATTGGAAAGTCATTCGGCCAGAGCGCGCGCAAAAAGCAAATTCGCGGAGAAATGCAGAATTCGCGTCCTCAAAAACATGAATTATTTCGGATTCGTTAATCGCATTTTTGACGTCTCGGTGAATTATGACGTTTTAATGAGCTCTCCCATTAATACCGTTCTTCTGTGAAACTTCCACAAAATTTTGTAGAGAGAATAATTTATAGATATTTAAAATATGCAAAGAGAATAGATAAAGAAGACATACGAGTTTAAAACGTTTGAAATATTCAATGATATATGTTGCGTCAGAATGATAAGAATAATTTAATGATTTTTTATTTATTTTGTTATACAGCTTTGGTTGTAATTCTCAGTGAATCACATTTTTGCTGCTTTAAAACCACCACTTTCACATACCACATTTTTTTTTTACGACGCAGTAGTGATGTGCATACTGGGATATCGTTTCGCAGATAAGGCGAATCGTATCTAACATAAAACGTCGAAACAAACTCGCGATGCGCGCAAGCTACTCGTAAATCGTTGTTATCATCGGCAAAGGAGTGCGCGTCATTAATTTATAATTCTAAAGATAGATAGCAATACTCGTTCGTGTCTCTTCGATGTTCCGTACACTCGTTCTCTTCCCTTGCGAAACATAAGTTTCCCTCGACGGGAGAGGAAGAGAATATCTTTGTAGAGGATCAAGGTGTCCTGTTCGCAACAGGATAATTTTTAAAATGTCTACACGTAGGCAGCAACTTACATTTGCACCTGTCGCACTTACATTGCACCTTCGACATATTCTCGACGCCATTAGTCGTTTTACCGGTAATTTGTGGCGAAGCTCATTAACTCTTTCGCTACTTTCGTGTTCTGAAGTCTTTTTTGCGTTTGTAAGATACGCTTACCATCAAGTCGCAATAAAACAAATACAATGATAATTAAAACGTGATGCGTATAAAGTTTTAAAAAGATTTTGTAGATCCGAAACTGTCCTGAAGTGTTAAAATTGAACAATATCGTTGTATTTGTGAAAGATCAACTTTGTTCTCCAAGTATAAATTGCTTTCGCAAAAGTGCTCCGATTTGCGCGCGATGAAGATTGCCCTTTAACTCGACCGTTATAATAAGAACGGAGCAAGCAGTGTCGAGGTGTATAGTTGGCATTATGACGAAACTTTTCGTGATATGTCATGGCGAGAAAATCGAGTCACAGAATCACATTGCGAGTTCTTGTCTGTATGCACACGTGTGCGTGTGTGTGTGTGTGTGTGTCGATCGAAAGTCTTGTTTCTATTGCACATTGCCCCCTTCGTTGGCCAAGTTTTCCTCTGTTCATCCTTTTAACTGTCAACAATGCAGCAAGACCGGCGAACTGTGCATTATTTGCAGTAAGATCTGACCATTATCGTCGATCGATATTATTGGCCAGCTCGATCGAACATCATATCTATCGATATTAATTACGACCGAATGCACTGACAGCGCACCGCTTAAAAAAAAAAAAAAAAAAGATCAATCCGCAAAGTACCGGATACGTGCGGATAATTCGAAGAGTTAGAGAAAGATGCCAATAACGTGCAGATACATGCGTGTCTTAATTTAACAGACAGGTGAATATAACCGTTTAGCACGATCGAATGGCACTTGGAAGTAAACAATATTTTTCTGAACAGAAACTTCTTTTTTTTTTTTAATCTTTTCGCGCGACTGGATAGTATCCAGAACAGTACGAGCTAGTTCGCCCTAGTTCGCTATAATATCCAAATACGCTTACGCGATATGTAAGTTACAAGACATTGCGCTAAGTGCAACGTCGCCGATGTCACAATCTCGGCTGCACGGACCAGTTTGAGAGTTAATGATTTATGGCGTTTCTGGCGTTGTAGCCTGTGTAAAATTCGCCGCACTCGTGACTTAGCACTTCGACACGCTCACCGTAGTACTTCATCTTCTCGAGAGGGCTGTTACGAGATTACTCACACACGGCTATTTCAAAATCCCGGAAGTTTCTCGTATGTCCTTTCTCTGTCGTTCACGGCGC
Source organism: Pseudomyrmex flavicornis (assembly GCA_014825475.1). Lineage (NCBI taxonomy): Eukaryota > Metazoa > Arthropoda > Insecta > Hymenoptera > Formicidae > Pseudomyrmex > Pseudomyrmex flavicornis. The sequence goes on from QVNW01001517.1 coordinate 37,702, forward strand.
GTTCGATTACATGTGTAACGTGGCGTCAAAGCCCGCGAAGAGTACTTCGAGTGTGTCCTTTGACGTCGCTTTGACGGACTGCGAACATGTTGACGCACCGAAACTTGTTGTCTCGAACATCGGTGAAGTGCATCGATTATCCCGGTCTTGCTAATGACGCTGCAGAAAAAAAAAATCGCTTGTGAACACGTCGATGTTGTTTGCTCGATAATTATAGCCGCGTCACTATTTTAGAACGTATAAAATAGTGCGACAATAAGTCGCTAGAATTTGCGCTTAAATATATACACTGTTAGGTTTGAAAAAGAAAAATCATGTTGTTGTAATGTCATTTCCAATGCTTCAACTTGTTTTATCGCGATTTTTCGAACTTTCATTAATTTGAACATTTTATGAAACATTTTCACGGGTAATGAAGAATTCATCCAGTCGCGACTTTTGTCGCACTATTTGCAAATTCAAGCGCAGAGGGAAAACTTTTTTTCCAGGCCACGAAACCACCACGTCCCGGAACATTTATTCCGTATACGAGGAAAGCGCGCGCGCATTATCGCCATGCGATTTATCGCGAAAGTAGGTGTAGAAATATCGCGCAGCAACGAGAGAGATGCTGTTTGTAGGAGTTTCTGTTGATACGCAAGAAAGAGAAAGAGAGAATAAAAGAGAGCGAGCATGACTTTCCACTTCGTGATGCATCGCGAGATGCGTATGTACGAAACGCAGACACGCGCGAGAAAAATCTTTGCCGATCGAGCCATCGATCGTGCTCGGTGACAGACAATCGAAATGCACTATTTTTTTCTCTCTTTCTTCTTTTTTCTCTCTCTCTCTCTTTCTTTTTTCACGCGCCAAGCGTTTCTCTCCGAGAATATAAATATTAGTCGCAGCCGATAGAGATTAATTGCCGTCAATGGCCGAATGATAAATTGCACCTGATGTCGCTTTTTTCCCTCTCGTCGGGCTCTTTGCTCGTCCCAATTTATTACGCTCGCTCGGCCGTTGAAATGACCTGCATTCTACTCCCTTGAAGCATAACGCGTTTAGGCGCTCATTCACCAATGGGTTAACGTGCGCGCCGTGGAATAATGATACGGGCGCCCGTACGCGAGAGATCGAAATCTGGCTCTTTAGATCAACGAATCGATAAGAGCGGGTTTGGGTAATGCATCGCCAAATTGGTTCGCGATACAAAGAGGAGCATGAATTTGCTGACTGCACAAAATTAAGTGGATTAAAATATTACGCAGAATTCACGATGAGTTAAACAAATTAGTTTGCAATTTTAGTGATTGGAACTCTCTCTTATTCTTATATAATCTGTTCTTTTTTTATATAAAGACCATAAAATAAGAGAAAAAACAATAAGATATTGCGATATGTGTAAGTAATGTGCGCCATATTAGTAACTGATAATGTAGTACTGTGATGTAATGTTTGATATAATATAATATAGAATATAAAATAAATAATATAAAATAGATAATAAATAATATATAATATAAAATTTAAAAATTTCACATTTTCCAAAGATGAGTTAATGTAAATTTTGCGATGAGTTTTTGTTGCGCGACAGGTTCTTTTAACCGGGAAACAGGATGTGATCAAGCTCCTAAATATGTTCGTTCATTAAAGACGTCAGCGTCGAGCGCCGCAAACACACGCGTAAAAAGTACGCGGAATTTAATTAGCGACACGATTACGCGGATTACGTTTCCGTCTACAAATGGAACTCCATTTAGATGTTATCTCGAATAGACGGCGGCGGCAATCGAGTTGTCACGCGCGGGGATCGCTGAAATATCGAAAGACCGCCGATAAAAGGACGTGTATCCAGATTAGAACTCCATTAAATAGCCCGCTGCTGGAGGCCTTTCTAAAAGCTTTGTCCCATTTACTTTGTGTCATTGAGCACTTTAAGAACTTCGGTGTCTGGACTCGTTTATTTTTCAGACAATAGAAACTCGCGCGCACAAAAGTGTCTTTTTTCCTACGAGAATCTAAGTTTATACCGGATGTTCTGGAAGCCGTAGAAAAGAGCGTATTCCTGTATCTAAGAAAATCTGAGCTTACAAATTCATGAATCTCGCTGTTCTCTTTCCCCCTTTACCTTTGAAAATATAGATTTTTGATTCCACCGTTGTTGTTTCTTCTACGCGCTTCCACGTTTTAATTGATTGCGATAGTTGAATTTTGCAATTTTTACTATTTTTTTATTTTTCCTTGATCGATTTTATCTAGCGTAGTAATTGTTTTCCTCAAGCTCTAAATTAACTGTTGTTGTAGCGCCGCTCTCGAATAACCATGTCACCGTTAAGTCACCACAAGGTTGCATATAAATGCTGGCGGCGGTGTTTCGAATGCAAAATACTTAACGAAGAATCATTCGACAAAACGCCGACAAAGCGCCGACCGCTTTTACGCATAAATACTGTTTTGCTAAATACATTCGCTGTTTTCGCGTTGTTAAAACAATGTACGTTTTGTTAATAATTCGATTCGCTTTCGTCGACCGACAGTCTTGAAAAGTTATACGACTGACGTTTCTCGCAAATATGCGTGTCGCAAATGTGTTTGTCGAGAACGAAAACGCATTGCAAACTCTATGCGTATTTTATTGTAAACTATATGTAAACTATATGCGATATTGTTTCTAGCGCAAACTTAAATGTCTTTTAATTTTTGTTTTCTTATAAATCTTTGACGATTTTTCTGCACCGCAGTAAAAACATCTCAATAAATGTGTCAAATGCTTTCATTATGGATTCATAGAACACAATAAGCGCAACGTGTATAATTTTGCCGAAAGCAAGAGTAGTACCATCATATATACCTTCCCTACGAAGCCACCCTTCTCCTTCAATTGATACAGACGGGGAACAAGAGGAGTTTCCGCGTTTCAATTACCCGAACCAATTCTATTGTGAATTCGACGTGCGAGAAAGTCCCGCGGCGAAACGCGAAATGAGGCGTTCGTCTGCCAACAACGTTGACCAACGGCAACCCCGTTCGGTTGCAATTCGTTTGCTTCGATTATAGCAGCCGTTCCGTGCCTGGCATTCGATAACGTCACGGTTATTATACTCTGATTAAATTTCACAATGTTGAGAGAGCGTGAGCGAGAGACGGGACGTAAGAAACGAGAGAGAGAGAGAGAAAGGGGTTGGAAAGGACGAAAAGGGAGGAAGAGGAGAGACGCAATACATATAGAGACGTAAGACTCTGTAATGGTTGCTCTATTAGTTTTACGGGAGGGATTTTGCAGTGGCCGTTAGAAAGTTCCTCGGGACAGAACTTACAGAGGAGAATTGCAATTCGGATTCCATCGGTGTCGCGATGCAACCGAGTAAATGCGGGTTAGAGCGGATGTACGACGAGAGATTGTGGTTGCGAACGCAGATAGAAATGGGGACAAACTATCTTTGGACTTACAACGCGCAACGAGATCGATAAATCATATTGCAACTTGATACAGTAAATTAGACACGTAAATAAAACAAGAAATTTAATATAACGTGAACAGTAAAACAAAAATGTCAATTTTTGAAAAACCAAAAAAAAGAAAGAAAAAAAAAAAACTAACATGCATGTTGATTCATATTTGGTGAAACTTACGTACAAAATAGAAAATGTTTAAATCTGACGCTTAATTTCTAAAACTTGCTTTTCCATTCTCTATTTCAAGCAATTCATGCGGAGCGACTAGTTTTCAATGATAGATTTCCTCCGATTTTCGACCCGTTAACCCATTTAAACATACGTTTCTCAAGCGCGTATCGCCAGATTTAAACGTACTTTACAATCAATAAATAAACGCTCGATGTTCTCATTCCGTTAAGAAAGCCATTTGCGGCGATGTGAATTATCCAACGACGAGAAAATCATTTATGTTCAAAGCGGACGGTCGCGGTTAGCTGTTACGATGAGGACAGATGCGTTTATGCGGGTTGAGCGAAATAGTTTGTCTCGCGTCCTGCCTTTACTCAAATGGTATGAAAGACCGTGATTTGCTCTCACGGAGTTGCGTAAAGAAGCCCGAACTCAAACGGGAGTAATAACGAACGAGTTTACCAGCTCGTCCTCTGCTCATAGCAAAATTCATTGCCTTCACGGACGGGTCTCTCCGGTAAATACGCGCTTTATAAATTTACGAAACGTATTTGCGTTGCGTGCCAAGTGTCGCCACGTCACGCGCTTTTACGTGAGAAAATATTAATGTTTCATTTCCGCCGACACAGCTCGCGCCCGGCTTCATGAATCCGTGATGACGACAACTTTTAATTCGTCTCGGCCAGATTCTGACTGCGCTGAGATTACTCTGCCGTGACCTCTGACCCAGAACTGTGTTCTCTCGCCGACATCGGCTACGACCTATATACGCGATACTCCGGAACGACGCCGACGGTTGTTCGACGATTGCTCTAAAACATCAGCCGTTCCGAACTGAATTTTTATCAAAATAAGTATAGAATGGATAAAATATAGCGTCAAATTATTACAAAAACAGAACTTTGTTTTTGTAATAATAAGGGTGCCGCGCAGTTAATATTTTGCACATTAATTATATCTGCTATGTAATTATTGGCCGAGAATTTCGTGTTGACGTTTCAGAAATGAGAATAAATGGCGAAACTTTATTCTTGAGTTATAGTTTACTTTAATAAAATAAACAAGTTTTTTTTACGTTGAATTTTGCAAATGAGAAGATATGAGAGAACTTTATCCCTCGGCAAATTTATTTTAGCGGAATTTTCACCTAAGATATCGCGTCACTCAGATATTTAAACCGAGAATTAAAGCGTGTCAACAAAGATCTGAATCATAAAGTTTGCACGCGCGCGTGATGAATTTGTCTTGGCACCGAAGTATTTTCGGAATCAATTAACGTAAAAAGAACTCCTCCACTATCATCGGGCGTTTATCCTGCGGCGCCGTTTTTCTTTCGTCCACGCGCGCCGGGAGTCGCGGCGTTTTTCCTGAAACGTCCTTCGTTCTAAAAATTGAAAAATTAAACGAAAAACTCCCTCTCGGTCCCCGAACAAATGGCGGCTCTTCAGGACTTACGACGGCGGCCGGTCGGTACGCGGAAAAGGCAAAGGAAGAATTCGAAGCGCCATTATCCTTGACCGCGTGCTGCGAGATAAACGAGCCATGTACCGGGCAGGACGACGCGAAATGACGGTGTCGGAGATTGCGGGAAGAAATTCGGCAAGAAAGTTCGCTTGCTTCCTGTCGTCGTCATCGTCGGTTGCTGAGTTATGCGCTTAATGCGAGCAAAAGCCTCGGGCGAACAATCGATTGACAGACGGGATCGATCGATCGAGAATATAGAACCATCGCTTTATGAAAGAAAGCACTTCTGTATCCGGGCGGAATTATCGTCCGATGACCCCTCACCAGACGGTTACACGAGCGATAACGTTGGAAAGAAGTTAGGGCGACAAGCTGCAGTTGTCTAACCGAGTGCGAGCGATCTGACGGCTGGCTATTGATCGCGAGCAAAAACAGCTCTATTGGCCGGAAAGAAAGGACGCAAGCGGGTGCCAATAAAGTAATTTACTCTGTGAAATCACGAAGGAGGTTTATGGGTCGGACAAATCTATTTCTGCGCACTGTGTGTGTGTGTTTTTTTTTAAGTAGTAATCTCTCAAGTACTTGCTAATTTTGTGTTTTCGTCAATGTTTCTTTTTTACTTTTAGTGTATTTTTTCAAAGTGACTCGATGAATTCTTAAATATTCAATAACACTACGTGTTGATTTTATTGTTGAGTTTATTGTTTGCTCTCAGTCCACAAAGTAATAATAATAAAAAATCTCTAGAGTACACTTTCTTGTGTTTTTAACAGCGAAAGTTCGTAGTATTATTTATGTCACACGTCATGCGACTAATCACATCGCGAACAGCACATTGCGAATGGCGGTTTGAGCGCTCGAGAAACGTACGCGCGAGTGCGTGTATGAATATTCAGATGTCCGCATAAATGAGCACTGGGCCGCGTAATTAGGTCGTCAATCGCCGCGGCGACGCACAGAAGGAAGTCTCTGCGGACTGTTCGACGTACGACTCCATATGGTGCATTAAAGCGCATTTACGTTCCCAGTTGAGGGAACATAAACGTCACATTATTGTCCAGTCAACTTTTTTGAGAAAGAAACAGAAAGAGAAAAAGAATGCAGTTTGCTCGTAACATAAGTTTTTGAAAAACATACGAGACAAAATGAAAACAAATATACTATCAACAAAATTACAAATTATAAATATACATGTATAAATATATATGTATAATAAACATAATTGCATGAAAATAAGCTATAAAATTATAGACTAAGAAAATCGTATTTTTTATTGTAAGAATTGTCACCGCTGGTTATTTGAAAAAATGATTTATTCACTCAGTTCATACAAAATGGATATTTTAAAACCGCTTCAATTTTATATATTATTTTATATAACTCCTTCACCTAAAATCTCTCGACTTAAATAATGAATTTTTCGTTAGAAAACCGTGCATTTCGTCAAAATGAAGGTTAAGTTATTCGCCTGTAATATCCTTAACACCATCTCTAACTTTTCGAACGTTTCTTCATTAGATGATGCCGCTATCAGAATATCGTCAATATAGACTAACGTGCATTTTCCCAGGACCTTGTTCATGATTTTCTAGAATACAGTAGGAGCGTTTGCAAGGCCGAAAGGCATTCGCAAGAACTTCTACTGCCCATCCGGAATAATAAACGCGGTAAACTTCACAGGGTGCATCGAGATTTACTAATAAGTTACTAAATAATATAATTTAATTTATTGAAATTTATATCTTCCATTTAATTCTTTGCTCCAAGTACTCAAAGAAAATATTTTTCACTAAAATAATAATGAAAAATATTCTTGATATGAGTATAGCTAATTTAAAGAATTTAAGTATGAAAATTAAAGGAATGAAAGGAAGAAGTAAGATAACATCAAATACCAGGAATACTAATCCAAGTAAGAAAAATTGTCTTCTTATTGGAATTCGACTAGTTGATACAGGGTCAAACCCACATTCAAATGGTGGATTCAATGGATTTTTTCTCTTGTGAAGTGGATGTTTTTGTTAGTATTAAATTGATTATAACTAAGGCAACTGGATGGCTAGTATGATTATAAATAGTGTTAAGATATTAAACATTTATTAATCCGGTAAAACCAGGACTTCAAGTCGAGCGATATAAAAGTGTTCCAGTTAACCAATTGATCAATTTGATTGTCTATTATAGGCAACGGATAATTTATTCGTTTGGTAATCTTATTAAGCCCCCGGTAATCAATCGCCATGCGGGTTTCATCATTCTTCTTTCGTACTAATACCACGAGACTAGCGTAAGGTGATACACTTTCCCGAATTATTCCGTTTGTCTCTAAATCTTCTATTCCCATAACCTGATCAGCTTGGAACAACCGATCGTTACGTTGTCTACGATAGACAGATTCGTTGCTGTTTAGTTCAATCCTCATTTCTCCCGTAGTAATACACTCACTCATTTTAATCGCAATATTCTCCCGATATTTTTTTAGTAGAGGACATAATCGCGATATAATTTCTAAGTCAGATTCATTGCAATATATCTCTGACTTTTCAATCGACCTCAGGGGTACCGAATCAACCATGTTTACTTCATTTGTATTTCATCCGGCTTCGTATTGTTTATAGTGAACGTTACTCTCCTTGCATCTGATAATGCGACGCTACCTTTGTAAAACGTCTTGACTCATTAATATTTCCTTAGCAAGATCATTATCGCGTATCACGAAGATTTTTATCTTAAACAAAATTCCATCGATAAAAATTCTGAGTCCTGCACAACCCAAAGAAATAACTATGGTCTTATTAAATCCAGATAACCTACATACCGAACTTAATCGCGTGTATCTTTTACTTCCCTGGATTCCTTACTGTCTCTAATCTTAGATATCGAGAACATGGTACAAGCGTCGGTACAATTTGGCGAGCGTTCTGTTTCTCGACGCCACTACATTCATGCGGACGTTCTTGTCATGGACTCTCTGTGCACAACTAATGTAAGGATGTTATTTACTGATTAATTTATAGTATCGAGAGGAGTTATATGAAGTGGAGTATGACTATGGTTTTATTTGAGAATATATATGATACAAAAGTGGTGTTACGCGCCGCGAAATTCTCGTCTCTGACCTGTCGATGCAGCCTGACTCAAACTCTACTACGAACTAACTGACTAGAACTAACTCTCGATGCGCATTCATCGGGAGACGCACTTTACAAAAACGCATGTTTTGCATGCAAGCTACACGTGTGTTTTATGGCGCATTTTATTACGATCATCCTTTCTGTCCGTCTTACATATGGCGTATGTTTCTTACACTCCTGGCACTCGTCCGCTCATATTGCTCGGATGTCCTTCGAACGGATGCTCGTGTGTGTGTGTGTGTGTGTGTATGTGTGTGTGTGATCTGGATCGTGATCTATCGCGCTGATCGTGATGTATGCCGCACCTGGATCGGTCGCGACTACGGTGTCTTGACGTTGCAGATCCATGCTTCGAACACGAAGCTCTGCTCTCGCACGATCATATATCTGGACGCGCTTCTGTTGCGATGCCGCTTTCTTGCGGATGACATCCCGAGCACTTAGTTCTCTTTCTTTGTTTACTTTTCACTTACAACACACAACTTGTAATCGCTCCGCGGATCGCAAGCACGTGTGCGTATCCCACTTCTGATCTGTCGTAAGTAGTAAGTGTGATGGGAGATCTTTAAGACACTATATTCTTATACCACACTCGACTTTAATTCTAAAAACTTATTCTATAGAAAATACAATCTGAGCAAGGCTGACAGATTGCTAGGCTAGACTCGTTCGTTCGGCTGTCGTAATAAAAGTGCGTGCTCTCGATGGAATGCTATCGTCCTGCGTTTCAAATAAAACACGAGCGTGCCGCGGTATCTCGCCATGATGTAAAGCTGAAATTCAAGAGACTCAGTCGCTTATCGGTTTTTTCTCGAAGGACGGCTCCTATTACTCAATCGAAAATCAGTTTGAAGTTCGTTCCACAAATAATACATGGAATCTCTGAAAAGAGAAGAGACAACATGTTACAGGAGGATAACTACGAACAAGCACACGTGGACAAAGGCGATAAAATGCAAAAAAAAAAAAAGAGAGAGAACACTATAAAGAGCGTATGACGGAAATCGCTTACATCTTTCCGCATCTTTTATCTTTCTCACCCTCTTTCTCATTTTTGTCGGTAGTACTCTTCGATGGAAAATAGAAGTAAGCGTCGATATCGTCGCCTTCGGCGATAACCGAACGCTGCATCGAACGAGCTGTAATCGACATTCGGCTCATCGACCAGCATTCTTCTCCTATTTCTTTTTTTTAAACAGGGACAAATAAATTGTGTCTCTATCGACGCAATATCACTCTTTTGTTTTTATTTATCAAATATTTTCCTCAATTTGCTGTTCCCGTTGTACAGCCGTTTATTTCTGTTGTGGATAATAACACTGAGCTAGTATATTCTTGGGGTAGATAATATATTTTTAATTGAGATATAGTAGTGTTTTTCACATTCTATAATTTCCCAGCAGAAAAACGTTATTCAACTACGCTTGAACGTCGCTTGTCTTACGATTGTCGCTCGCTTTCTCGCTCGTGTTTTTCCCCTTACACGCTTACCAACCTAAGTTACGTCGCTCGGCAATGTTCTTATATCATACCAACCTTCAATTTCGTCAAAGATAACGTAAAAATGAAATAATTTATTTTGCAAAATTAAATAAACAAGCTGAGATACAGATTAATGTACAATAACAATACAATAGTAATATATGTAAATTATGTTTCTTGCTGTATCTATAATGCGCTTGTTGAATAATACATATCGCGCGTTGCTGTGAATACGAACACCGTGTATTGGTAAACAAATGCGATAGTTTTGATAACATTGAAACGCGCGAAGAGATTGAAATTAAATCTATAAGATACAAATTTGCAAGGAAATAAGAATATAAAACATAGAATACAAAATATATATACAATATAGAATATAAAAAGCATTAAATTATTATTTTACATTTAAAATTAAAAAAGTCTCGAAAGTTAATACTAACGTTCTTTAATCTTTTTGATTTCAGGTGAGTTATAGGCTATTCTAGGAATGACGGTAGTGCGTTGACTTGAAATTATATTGCGCCTCTGACTTAGCGGTGAGTATAAGCGATAGATAACATCGAGATTTATAGGCCGGTGTCAAGCGTCGAGAGCCTTTATCAACGCAACGATTCTATTTAGACAAGAGATAAGCTCTCCGTTTGCTGTTCGGCAAGATTTCAAAAGGTGTATAGTAGTGGTGAGAGTCTCACATCTTTCTCTGGAATCTATAACCACGCGAAATTCTTGTTATCTGTCGTTCGTTTGTCTGCTACAAAAGTATATTTATGACCCGCCTGTGACAACCTGCGGCGAGAAATGCTTCATTCGCATTTCGCAACAGTCCAACCTGAGCCGAATACGTCAATCACTCACGTATTTTTTTTTCACGAACGTCCGTTGAATCACGAATGTACACACCACTCGATGATGGCCCGCGGCGAAATACGGTTACCGAGATTCTTTCCCGTTCATATGTTACCGGAAGATTACAAGGTTGGCGTTTTGAGAATTGATAGTTACGTCAACAACAAATTGCCGACGAGTCGTTAGAAACAATTTCTCAAGCACCGTATTGGATTTTGCCGAATGAAGTTTTCCCCTGGCACAAGAAATGCTTAGGAATACGATATTAGATACGATATTTTGCGGTATTATAGTGTATGTCGCTTTCAACTATTTAGGCGACTCAATCTGATCTCGATACATTGATAATATTATCTTAGATACCTATTAAGAAAACGTCAAACACGAAAAATCATGTTAGAGAAAAAAATTCCAGCTTTATTGTACATTTTTTTTTACAACAAATTTTTATTATATAATAGCTCCAAAAAGTATTGGCACACTCACATTTAATACTAATGCACATATTGGAGTTGTATGTCTTATAATGAAGTTGGAAATTTAGCATTTATCGAAGAAATTATGAATGTTCGAATGCATATCGATGTGTCGTGAGATAGTTTACTACAGAGTGCAAGATTAAAAACTTGTTTTGTATTAAAAACTTCAAGAGAATTATGTATTTTCTATATAAAACACAAGTGTGCTAATACTTATTTGAGCATAAAATTTTTGTTTTATTTTTTTTTATTTTATTTTTTTAACTTGCTTCAATTACAATATTGAGAGTTCTTGAAAAATACACTTCCGTGCATCATAAATTAATGAACATATTTTGTATTAATATATCACTTCACTATGTAAATTTTAAAAATTGTGGCTAATACTTTTTGTATCCACTGTATATACAGATATATATATATATATATATATATATATATATATATATATATATACAGTTAAGAGAGTAAAATAACAAGGATATTTAAAAAACGTGTATTTTAATTCTTCAATCGAAATGTATGGGTTAGGAACGTGTCGATATATTTTTTCTCTTGCAAAAAAAAAGTTACTTGATAAAAATTTGATCATAAAATTTACTTTACCGTGAAAAGTATGTCAAAAGAAATATACATATATATATACATATATATATATATATATATGCGCACTGCATAACGTTACATATTTTCGCGGAACGAAATAGGAGTGAAAAATCCGTGGCAGCTGTACGGTTATTACACGAAGCCGCAAAAAGCGAGACACTATCGGGGAGAATGGCGCGGCAAGGGCGAGTCTTGCGCGTTCGTCTTTTTCTCACATTTATTCCTAATACCTCACGTCCTTCGTACCACAGGCACCGTCTTGCCGCGGTCTTGCCGTCATTATAACCGACGTAGGAATATGCGTATCGCGTAGGAAAGGGAAAGGAAACGGGTGTTCGCGCGCGAGGGAATTGCAGCAGCAACGAGCGCTTAAATCTACAAGGCTGATTATCGTGCTTTACAATGTTACGCGTTTTCTCGTATATATGATTCCAGCCGCATCGCGCGGAAGAGACCGGACCTCCGTATCCGTCGCATTTTCACGGGAAGTGGTTCGTAACCTCAGTCCTCTGATTATACGAGATGATTTGCTGTTATGAGGCAAAACAGGTTCTGCACTTAAATCCGAGAAGACACACTTTTTCATGTTTTTTTTTTGTTTCATATATTTAATACACACGTGTACAGTACTTATATTTGTTTGCTTGTCAAATTTCCGATAATGTAACTGACGTTAATTACGGTAACACATGATGTGTTCCAAAACTATTCCAACTATTAAAGCCTATAAACTGTCCAGTTCCGAAATACACGCCTCTAGCAATTCCGATCGATATCCGATTTTGTACCGAATCGCTACGTTATTAACATCCTGATAATTATCAATTAAAGCGACCTTTAAATGTGGCGAATTTGATATAAATTGATACCTCGATCGCGCAACCATGATTAACCACATCGCAATGCTTCGATATGACTTAATTAGATCACCTCATCGTGTGTATTTGATATTTGACGCAGAATATGTATGGATGTGTGCGAACGAACGATCACGACTATCATACTTTACGCGAGTGCAAAACGCCGAACTGGTTAACGGCGAGAGCGCGGTAATTACTAAATCTGTGTTAATTAATTTTGCGATAATCGAAAAGCCGGCAGGACAGAGGGAATTAATCATTTTCTCTCTCACACGCGCGGCGGCCTCGATAATTTTTAAACTAGCACCCGCGTTCTAACGGTCCGCCTACATCGAGAAAGTAAAACGACTGTTATCCCCGTCAGTCAATTTATCGCTCTCGATCGTTAACGAAAATACGAATAGCATTAATTAAAAATATCAAATAACTCTCATTTTTTCTATGCAGATTCTAAGTAAACTTTTTTTTTTTTTTTTTTATTAAAAATGTGAAATATTTTTTGAATGATAAGTTTTTTACTTGAGTTATTTTACTATTTTTATCAACAAAGTTTTAAATAAAATTTTTGGAAAGAAATTTTCTTCGATGTATTTTTTATTTAATGTTACGATATATCAACAATAAAAATATAAAAAAATATTGATAAATATTTTGAGCTTCTAAAATGTTTTACAAAGAGAAAAATGATTTTGTTTTGGTTGTTTTTTTTTGTTTTTTTACTGCGATCAATATCGCGACGAGTTGTTTGACACACTTAGCTATTATGCCGTTAGGAGTAAAAAAGATTGCATTGATAATTAATTATGTACTCGAGCCCGTAACGTTTGTGAGAAGTAGTCTCTGTGTCTGAGAGTCGAGAGGCGGAAGAAGAGCGAAGAGAAAAAGTAATAATATTGCACGATCCTGGCCTGGATCCACTTTGCAGTGGATATAATAGTTATTGTATGACGACAGGCAAGATGGATTAGCGCGCGAGAAGCTAGCAGGAAGTCCGCGATCTTCTCCGTTCCAATTTAACTGTTCAGAGCGCGCGCGAACACCGTTTACACATAATAATTACAACGATTTCTAGAGCTCGCTCCCTTGCTCTCGACTAGTCGCACCTGTTTCCACCTGTCTCGTTTATCATCGATTATAGTACATCGGCTACATTACGCGCAATAGTTACTACTATTATTACTATTGACCTCGCTGTTGTGAATATTCTTATTGATTATCATTACTGTGTTATTATTAAGTATATCGCTAATCTCATTGTTGCATGTATTGCTTTTTTAAAGATAGAAATAGCAGATTGTTTTATTTGTTTTTAGTTCATCAAATTAATATATGTACAGGTATTAAAGTTTTTCTCATAATTATATTTAATGCAATATAAACTGATCTTTTTATAGCAGTTTTACGTTACCCCAAGAATAATTGCCAATTTTATTTTAAAAGACATTTTTATATTGATTGTCCTTGATTTAGACATTCGTTTATGAATTCTCTCGTTTTTTTTTTTTTTTTTTTTTTTTTTTTTTTTTTTTTTTTTTTTTTTTTTTTAAGAAGATCGAATTAATCTCAATTTACGGTATTTACATTCATACAAGGAGAACAATCAGTCTGAGTCCAGTTACCGACATCGTGGCGCCGATGCGTCTCCGTAAAAGGTACTTCGTGACACTTTGAAGAATCACGCCTCTCACGGGCATGCTCCTCAAGTTGACCCGGTCTTCGAAGTTAATGGGTCTTCGTTTACACCCTTTATTTTTCGACTATTCGCCGGTCACTTTCTTTTTATGTCACCGTTTCTCACACACATTCACATACACACACACATCGAAGAAAAGTTTTTTTCCCCATGGGTCTCTATGATTTTCTACATTTCCGCGCGAGAGCTCTTTCATTAAACAGCGAGCACAACCAGGCGGAAAATCACTCGACGAGCACAATAGACGGGAATTCTACGGCGATTGGAGAAAAATCCGATCTGTGTGTAACTCCCACTCCTCGAAGTTCAAAGCGTATTGTTGTTCTCTTATTTGACTGAAAAGGCGCATCCTCTTTTGTGCGCTTTATGAAGCGACGTTATCAAATTGTGCCTCAATAGCGACATGAAGTCACCTTAACTTTGATTGTTTTCTCTTTCTTCTGTAACAACAACGTTTTCTTCGATAATGTTTGATATACAAATTGCGAAGGGTTATATTGCTCAGAATTCTGCATTTTCGATTGAATTAATATACAATTAAGAACAAAAAAATAGAACGTTTTGAATGGAAGTTTCAAGCGTCTTTTGCGTGTTTGTCAATTAATATAAACTTGAAAATACTAATACTAACTCTTTTCTCTTTGTATACGAAAATTACATTGAAAATTACATTTGATTACTTTCAGGTTGAGTTTACTGCAATATAAAACTTATGTCGCCAAAAATGTGACAGTATTTTCTCCGCGAATAATTTGAAATTGGCTTTTAAGTTTGTACTTAACGTCACGCTGTTTAATTTGTACTCGTCGCTCTTAAGACACACCCTTCGACTGTCCACAATAAGAAGGAGGAGCTAAAAGAGAAGAACGTATTCTCCTCCTTTCTTCGATTGTTCGAGGCGCATCGATCTCAAAACTCCTCGCGGAAGTGGGTCGACGACACCTTCTCAAGGAGGAGAACCGGCAGAACGAGGTTGTTGGTAGCCCCGCTGGACGGGAAGGAGGATTTGTCGTCTACCACCCCGGTATCGACAAATCTTCTTCGGTAGCTGCAAACGTTTTGACGCCAAAGGGATCACCTCGCGTACTTCTACGTATCCTTCGTCTACGTGTTCGTGTCTTTGCCGTATTAGCACCTAGTTCCTTTCTTCGAAGAAGGGTGTTAAACGTGACTGCAACGACACGAATCGGGACGGACGCGCTTACGAGAGATATGTAGAAGCGCGCGAAGTTGTCGGCTTTCGAAGTCGCTCGCCTAGCTCTTCTATTTCTAAATGTCTAAGATCGTCGGCTGAATTGTCGCTCTCTTTTAAAGTGGCAGAAATTCAACATCCGGGATGTTCTATTTCAAAGCGATCACAAGTGGGGTCGTTCTTGTAGTTAAACTCGTTGTGCTCAGAACGATTCTATTTTAGATGTTCGAAATCGATTACATCAGTTAGAATGTCGCGAAGAATCCTCCTTGTTTCAAGCACTCAAAACCGCTGAAGGCTGGTTGCTAAGTTGTCGGCTTTCTGGATTGTGGTTGGCGACCGGAAACAGAACGCTCTATTTTAAACCTATTAGTAAAGACCAGAATAGTTACGTATTGCATCTATTGGAGATGTTTCGATTCTATATATTAACAAATTTAGAAGAAAGAGAATCAGTTTCGACTTGAGTTCTCACAACGGAAAGATATTTTACTTCACGATTTATAAAAAATTGTGTTATTGCAATTTGGTTTATAGACGAAATTTCAATGGAAATTGCAAGATAATCGATAAACGACTATTTTATTCGCGTGAATTCGAAGATTATGATTTAAAGACGGGAAAGAGGACTAAAATCGGACTAGTTAGGATCTAGTTCTGACACGACGCTGATAAAAAGTCGAGAGAACCTATTTTGGTTCTTCGTCGGGTCCGTCGTTGATGATAAAGCGGGCGAGATAGGTCAATTTTCTGAACGGCCGTGCCGACGACGAGTTGTAACATAAATAACGAACGGGTCTCGTCGGAAGTAGGTCCGCGGATCTGGATTAAGGACGGAAATCGCTTCGTCGGTGACTATCGTCACCCACGTAATGATGTCCTTCTAATTTGTTCCCGCGACCCGAAGAGGCATCCTCCGCCCTTGCTATCGTACGAAGTCAGGCATCTTAGATTACATCAACTAGAATCTGTGGGTCGGCTCAGAGTGTCCCCGACAAATTGGATTCCTTCTGGATCGGCTCGTCACTTTTTTTTATGACGACCGTTAAGCGAACTTATCTAATTTTGCGCATCGGTCAAGTTGCTGTATATTCGACTTTCTTTAATAGAAACCCGAATTCTGTGTGCGTCATATGAGATGCAAATTAAATAACATATTTAAAAAATTAACATAATAAATACTTTCGAAAATGATCTGCTTAATTTAATAATGACTACGTGAACTTTGCGATTCTTTTTTTTTTTTTTTTTTTTTTTTTTTTTTTTTTTTTTTTTCGCAAGGACACTGTTGTTTCCGGATGAGATCTCGTCCGTGCTCCGACGCGCAGCATCGATTGTGCCAGTTTGATCCTCGCGCCTCGAGGCTACACTATAATTGAGTGGTTTGCATCTCGGTCGGGGCAAGACTATGGTTGCCCCTGAGCATGGAGCACGCGAACGAGAAGAAGCCCCGCGTCGTGTCTGAGAGATCGATAAAGACTAAGGACAGAGGAAGATCTCAGGATCGAGGGAGAGAAAGAGAGAGAGAGAGAAGACTAGAACTGTGCACCGGGCGGACATTGATTGAACCGGGAGCACTTGCCCCCTGCATACCAGGATAATGCCCGCGAAATTACGGGATACGCTATGCGCCATAAGCCGCTAGACGTGTCGCAATTAAAGGGAAATTCGTAGGAGAAAGATGGGTGGCCGCCACGCGATGCTCGGCCACCCAGCGACCTGAGAAAAATGTCGACAAGACGCAATTTTTTCCAGGTTTTCTTTCGATTATATTAAAAATGGTTTTCTCTTTGATATAAAGTTTTGGAATTAGAATAATCGCCGATTTAATTTAAAACTACATTAATGTCGCGGATAAATATTAATTAAATGTTAATATAATAATAATAAATATTTGACTTACGATGTTCAATTTACACGGATTACACGGATTTGCGGGCGAGAAGCATTAGATGGACAACATTGTTTGTAAGTAAGACGTGATCACGTTAAATTAGACGGTTCGCAGGAAACAGTCGACACTCAGAAATTGAAAGATACAACCGCAATGCAGTATTGTTGCGCTATAGCTGTTTTCTAGTCTAGAAACAGAGAAGTTTTGTGGGTCAGTTTCCTTTCCGCAGTATCATCTTTTTCATTTTAATTGAGATGTTCTTTACGCAACGTTGAATTCATCCAAACACGTTATCTTTAAATTGTTGTTGCATATTTCATCACGAGAAAATAGAAATAAATTAAAATACGAAGATAAAGGTTTTTGTGATGTTTGCATGAATTTTTTGATGCCCAACATGCACAACGTACAGTAACGGATGTAATAAAGTGAATTAATATATGGAACGTGCACATTGAAACGTTGTCGAGATTGCGACGAATTGAAATTAATTACAGGAGACAGCTAAATCGCTAGACATTTGACGCCCAACGTACGTCCGACGCACGAAGCGCGCGAATAATAGCACGACTGTGTTTTAATCCGGTTTTTAACTGCTTTTTAATGTCTCTCGAGAATTGCTCGAAAATTGCATCGTCGTGTCATTTCATCGAAACGTTTGATTCGGCGAATAAAAAAAAAAAAAAGAAAAAAAAATTCCCGCGCAAACGGGAATTGCTTTAATCTGATTACGCCGGAATAGCTTTTATCAATTAAAGCGGAGAGGGTGGAAAGAGGGGAAAAAATTCTGCTGCACGCGTGATTCGCCTGAGTAATCAACGGCAATGCAGAAAAACCTCGTCGTAGTAGATGCTGTTTCACGTGTCGTTGCATAAATTGCATTCACCTTTAGCCGGAACGCGCGATTAAACACGTTGCGTTCGCTTTGCACGCCTCATATTGATTTTAGATTACTTTTCTCTCTCTCTGCGGCGCGCTGCGCGCTCTTTCAACTATATATCCGCAATTGAAGCACGCGTTCCATTACGACGTTTTGATTACGTCAAGAATTGCGAAATGAAATCGCGCGCATTCCGCGCTATTTTATTATGGGACATCATGTACTACTCGTGATAGATCGTCCCCCGCGCGCGCGCGCGCGTTTGTCGCTGCACGGTATGTGTATTGCACAATAGTTGCATCACAGAAGATAATAAGCTACTAACTAAAAATTGTAGAAATTGTCTTCTGATTCTTTTACGTGCTTTCCTTGGTGCTTTTTATTCTCTTTTATTTAACGCAAATTGGAATGTAATTTTCATTTTTTTCTTGATATTTTTTATTTGTTTTTAACTTCTGATGTAATTGTGAAGGAAATCAAATTACGGATATGCTTGATTTCATTAATATTATATCATTGGCTTTTCTTATGACAAACTTGCGAGCTCGCAGTGCTGAGCAGTCGAATTATTCGCTTGGCCGGAATTCAACGTTGTCTCGTCGGCGTAGTATTCGTGTTCGAGATCACAAAGTTTCTATGATCGACATATAGAATTTGTTCGTCGTAATTGATCGTTGTCACGGGAACCGTCAATTCTCGAAACGTTGCCACGCTAAGCATCTCGTTTGATATGAGCCTTAAGAGAATTCCTTAATTCCTGTTTGCTCCACTATACCAGGCACCACCTGTGGACCAAAACTGTCTTGTATAAACTTCTGAAATTTGGCCGAACCAAGTTGGCGTGTCAAGCGCGCGCGCGCGCACACTAACGTCGCAACTTTTGAAGCAAAAACATGATAGCTCGAAAGTAGCCAAGCTTCGCTGCGCTTTTCTCAAGAGTGTTTTAGACAAAAGTCGCTTGCTCATCATCATTATTATGGAAACATTTCGAAGAAACTACAATTTGATGTAAAAACTATTAATTAAAAATTTGTTTGGAAAACTAAAAACAATAAAAATTGAAACAAAGAAATAAGGCTCTTGAAATTTAAAACTAACATTAAATCGGTCAATAAGAGTCAATGAATCTTCGGCTAGCCGAAGATTCCAGGTTCGGTTTCTGGTTAAGGTGTTTTTTTCGCAATATTATTAAATTAGATAGAAAGAAAAAACGGGCATATATGTGATGAAAATCCAGCATCCTATATGAACTTACAAATTGAAATTTTAATTCAATAAATTTATGTGTAAAATTTACACTGAAAAATTATAAAT
>QVNW01001518.1:0-25000 GCA_014825475.1 Pseudomyrmex flavicornis
TGTAACAACGGTAATTCATTAAACATATTGTATATGTATAGGAGATAAAAAGAGGTTCAATAGAGGTTTTATTTGAACCTACCGTGCTATTTTAGCTCCTACGTATAAAAGATCTACTTTAATCCTTATAATATCGAGAGCGTCTGGAGCTTCAAAATAGGGTAAGGATATCATTTGTAGAATTAAAGATTTAAAAGAGGAATAAACGAATATAATATCGTCAAAGGAGGTTCTTGCCAGTTTATACAAGCGTATAGGTCAGCTAAATAGATGCAAAGTATCTTCAAAAGTGTGAAAGTAGCACCAAAATTTTGATTCGGGCTGGCTTTCGTAATAGGCATGCGATATCGATAACGATTCCAAAAAGGAGGAGGGGACGAGCTGTCCGCCGAGCTGATTTTGCCTCTTAATTGTTTGAGCGATTAAAGACTCGCGGTTTGATTAAGAAACCGCGACGAATAATTTCACAAATAGATGTTTTTCTCTATACATACTAGAACTCGTTGGATTTGTCGCGCGGATTATCGGTTATTCGGGACGGTCTCCGCGTGTATCGGGAGTCGATCGCGCTCGCAATTTCACCCGTGTCGTTCACGTCGATCCATTTCCGCGAGAAAGCTGAAACACCCGACATTCCTTCTGCGAGACGCGCGGCCGGGCGTTGTCGATCGGTTTTCATTGTACGGGCACGTCAAATTTGACATATTTTCGCTCACTGTGTGCATTCTGCGCGTTTCCGCGCGAGGAACGTCTATCGGACACACAGATGGTCGAATAATAATTTTAAATCATATTGCGACGCGCGCGCGACAATGAAGACTTTGTCGTTTTGAGGTTCGATCAACTTGTAATTATTGAAAGTTCCGTCACGTTCGTAGTCGCGGCGTTGAAACTGCTATTAGGCACGAAGCACGTTTGCTGCTGCAAACTTCGTTCGCGTGCATCTCTCGCTCGACATTTTCCGCCGGTAGCACACGAGGGATGCGCGATAAATTTTAAACTACGTCGACGCGCACGGTTCTATATAAGAGATTACCGATAACTCGAAAAGCGGCGTAGCGCGAACGTCCTATTTATAACGACAATAGAATAAACTCTTACTTTTGATGAAGTGACAGATACGACATTCTGTTCTAGCGTGAGTTTTCAAGAAAATATCGATATGCGTCTAAATTTACATCAAAATTTTTAACACATATGTGTTTACAATTATATCTTTTTAGAATAATATAAAAAACAAAAATAATTTACGCGGTTTATGAATTCTTATGTAATTATTTCAATTTCGATGAAGGTTTTTTTTCGAACGAAAATTAAACGTGAATGCTCGTGTAAATTTTGCGAGGCAACGTTTTTGTGACACGAACGAAAGCATCGATTTGTTTCGGCAGAGAAACGAGTTTGTGCCCGAGCCACTAAACTTGCGGCATCGAGTTACGAGCGCGACCGCTTGCATGCAATAAAAAAATAGCATTTCGCTACGTGGTCGACTCGCTGTCGCTAAACGACAGGCCCGACCTGTCATTACCAGCGGGTCTGTCACGTTCGGCCGGTGCACCGACCGAAACTGCCATTAGACACGAAGCTCGTCGACGCTCGTCCAAGAAACGGGCAGTCGTAGTGTGTTGCGCGAACGCACGCATGCACGTCCCTAAAAACTGATTCCTCTCCGCGATTTGAATTTTTCGCCGGGGCGCGCACAGGTCCGGTACGTTTTATTTATTTTTTTTTCGCGGCAATTAATTAGCGGATAGTATCGCGTAGCTGGCGCACGTACGAACGGCGAGCGGCCGATAAAAGTAATGCTCCGGAAAAATGTTTCTCCTACGACGCACGGACGAGAGAAAGAAAGAGAGAAAAAGAGAGAGAGAGAGAGAAAGAAGATACGAGGGTGACGGCGCGAGCGAGAAAGAAAGACGGGGGGCGATCGCGAAGTTCACTCTCTCGGTAAAGAAGGAGGGAAAGGGAGAAAAATAGAGAAAAAGCATGGAATGGAGAACGGAGTCGGTGTCCGAGTCGAAAGAGGCGAGGCCAGAGCTCGGAACCAGAGCGAGTACGCCAACGGCATAATATCTACGCTCTCTCGGAGAAACGAGCGGTGCGCGCGTTTTGCATGCAACCGCGCGTATACTCGCGTCGTGCTGCGAAGAAGAAACGCGAGCGCAGCGTTGGTGTATAACGTTAGCGGAAAAGGGAGACGTGTATACGCTATAAAATATAAAGTATAACGTATATAAGACCATAAAGCCTGATAAGGGAGCACTCTAGATATACGGCCGTGCCGCAGCTACCGCTCGCGACGGCGCGGCGTAATACGCGAGAAGGAGGCGGCAAAATTAGAATTTTTACGGTGCAACCTCGTCGCGCGCGAAATTTTCCCTTTTTGCAAAATTTCGAAAATCCCTGTTCTCCCGGTCCGCGCGGGAATTTTTGTACATTTGGAAGGCGGGCTTTTCATCCGAGATTTTTTCTCAAATCCGAGCGTTACACAAGCTCAGATGACAGATATTGCAAGATTAACGACGGACAAGCGAGCGAGCACCGTCATTCGCTGGATAGCGGAATATTCTCCTCTCGCGGTTTTATTGTTCCTCTTTCCTGGCTCGGAAAGCGCGGACGGTCGTCATAAAAATTCTAATTTCGCGAACACTTTCCGCGGCGCGCTGCAGCGCGCACATACAAAACGTTTTATCTGCCTCTATACATCGCGCTTTTACATTTTACATCCTCCTTCCGCGAACCGAAATGATCGTCGCACGTTACGAGAGAGCCGTTCTTCGTTAACCCTCGTTACCGCGATATATTCGGAGCGCGAGGTATTGCGAAAATAATGGATAGAATATCTTCGTATTCTCTCCGCGAGAGACGCCACGCGGATACACCGCGGCCGCCGAGATCTGTGAGAACCCGCCGCCGTGAAATCCGCGTTTTCGCGCGATTCTTCCTTTTCTTTCTCTCTCTCTCTCTCTCTCTCTCTCTCTCCCTGAGAGATCGCGGCCGGAATACGGCCATATATCTAGCGGGGCGCCTGCACGGAAAAAATATACGCGACGGCCTCGTTAATTTCCAGACAAAGGTCTGGTGTGTGCGGCGCGCGGCGAGCAGTTCGTTCGGTTCAGCCTCGTTTCGTGCATATACATTACAGACGCACACACGGCACGAACTCTATTTACCGCACTCTGATTGCTACAAATATTTATTTACTTCGTGGCGGCGCGCGATACCGTCTCGCCTCTAATTATCGCGCGATCCTTATTCTCGGGGTGCGCTTTTAATCCGGCAACATCCCTTTTACGTGCCCACGGAAAATGATGCACGTGATGCATACATATTACCCTCTTTCCCTTCCTCTCTCCGTATACAAACCCCGATGATGTTTACCGGTAAAAAGATGGCGTTACGCTGCCTTTAACAGGCGCGTTGGTTCATCGCGTTCTCCGCGACTCATCCGCCGCGGCGGGCGCGCGAGAGGCGTGACCGTAAAAATTCTAATTTCGCGTGCGCCACCGATAAGACGGCGAGCTCGTATATCTGGACGACTGGCTGGACGACTTGCCTCGTCGGGTTTTACGAGGTAGGATCTAGAGGGTTACACAGTTTTAAGCGAAGGATTTCCATAATTTATCAATCCCGACGTTGTAACGTCGTACTTTCTGTTCCCGCTTTTTCTATTTTCCTTTTCCAATTTACTCCGCGCCGTATCGTATTGACAAGGATCCGCACGAGTAAAAATTTACTTGCCTGTATCACTTGGATGGATATAAACGAACGTTTCGAAGTTTATATATCGGAGAAAAAAAGACAAGCAACTTGACGCAACATATTCCGTATTGTTGGAGCAGATTTTAAGAACGCGGAAAGAAAAAACGAAGATGAAGCTGCAGAGAACTGTCATATACTGCGTTTTATGTGTTTAAGATGACGTTGAAGCGACGCGATAAAGCAAACTAGACTATCACGGTGTATCTTAGAACAACAATCTTATTTTAAGAAAAATGTAAAATAGAAAAAAGAGAGAGAGAGAGAGATACAGAGAGAATAGAAACTAAATATAAATATAAATATATGTTTCTATTCTGTTCTACGTAGAAATTTATGTTTTACATAGAAAATGTATATACAAACAGATCTTCAATACAGCTTTCCGTATTGACCATTTCTCAGAAAGTAATGCTATTTGAAAGCTGACGATCGGCAACGCCTGCCGGTAAGACACGTCAGAAACGTAAAAAAATCGCGATGAAGTGAGAAGAAGCTAAGGGAAGAAAAATCGCGGAGCGACCGAGTCTTCTTCGCTATATAACTGAACACGGGGTGAGGAGGGGGAGGCAGTAAAGCGAAACGATCGACGTATAAAGGCTCCGGGGATGAGGAACGGTAACTTTCTCTCGTCATCCAGGACGAGAAGGGGTCGCGAGATGGGAGTGACGTTGGAACCGCTTTCCTCTCTGCTGTCGTTGGAAGGATGAACAGATCTTATCCGTTAACTGCAGCAGCTATACGGTGCGGTTCCCGGTTTCTTCCCGACCGCCGCGCCGGCTCTGCGTATGTCACCGGAAAATCCGTGATGTTGATACTGGACTCTCTCTAGTGTTGTACTACGTGACATCTCTTTCTCTCTCTCTCTGTAGATTGAATCACCAACTGTTCCGCGCGTAGATCGTTGCGCGGTTAACTGTGATTCGCCTCTTGTCGCGAGGAGGTTACTAGATCTTTCGCTAACGATACCTCTGGGCGGCACTTCGGATTTCCCTTGTGCCTAATGGTAGACAGCGTTTTCATGCTGTCCATTTTGTCGCCGAAAAATTTTTCAAAAGGAAAAGATATCCTTAAGTCGTTTTCTTGATTTTTATCAATGAGGATTATATGGATATAACGTATGGAGTTCAGTTGAAACGAGAAACAGGTTTAGTCACACACGATGACAATAGATGCGATATTAGATGCGTATCGGAAACGTTTGCGGTTAAATGCGAAACTGACACTACGTCGGTATCGTTGTAATGCTGGTTCACTTTGTTGCGATCGTGCCACGCGCATCCTTCTGTCGCGGGCACGGTATCGTTAAGATAAGCTAGCCAAAGGGTGAGATAACGATGATAGGTGTGTGACACGCGTCTCGTATCTCAACACGTTTCGTTCCGTGCCGCATGTCTGTAACGAAATGACTTAACGTCGCATGAAGGAGAGCTACCGTGCTTCGTCTAATTACGATAATAAACGCGCGGCGGAATAACGCTTCGGTAATTTTTTCTACGACGTTCTGCCAGGCACCGCGTCTCCAAAGCGTTCAAACTCTGTCTGTTTTTCTCTTACGTGTCTTTCAAAACAATAAATAAATATATAAAACCATTTCAATGCTTTTATGTATCTATGTAAAAAAATATTTAAATGGTTTTACGCAATTTAATGACGAACGCATTGATGAGCAAGACGTTCATCTTATTTGTTTCTTTGACGCGCAAATCCCTCGCATACTCGAGACCAATTTCCCCGACCGCGCCTCGCGGCAAGATGACATCTCCCGCTTACCGAATAATAAATGAAAGAGAACGTTTCAATTAGGTGGTTCTCTTCTCACAGCGTGATGTCCCTTTCTTCCGTGGCCAAGGACCACCCCTAACGCGCACACCGGAGCTTCGACTCATCGAAGTTTGGGGTCTCCGGAGGTGTGCTCACACACGCCAAAGCGCGCGCGTATACATACTTTGCGTTATAAAGAGGCGTCCTCATGACGAATGAGAACATTATGCGCGCACGGCGTTAGGTGTCTACTGCTGCTTAGAAGAAACTTAGACCCCTACGGCTCATTCACCGCGCGGTGTCTTCCTCCGCACGATATCTTCTTTCTTTCTCCTCGCCCGGTAAATATAAAGATTTCTTTTGTGCGTACAGACGCGCACGTGTGTTTCGCCTGCGAAGTTAAAGCACTTTTCAATCACAACGACCGAAAACGCGACTGCTTGAATTCATAAAACTATTTAACTAACGAAAAAAGATAACTTCGATCGCTTTGGCTCGCGAGTTTATCGAGTTGAGATCAAACTCGTTAGAATGTATACGCCGCTAACTCGCAAGTCGATCGATCATGACGGGGAGCGCGAGAAGAGACGAAAAGCAAGTGAAACGAGAGATCCCGCGGGAGGAGAGGCCTCGCAGAAGATATGCAACGTGTCCGTTCGCAGGTCCCAAAACAGGTAGCTCGCTCTCTCCGTAGTCTTCTCTCTCTTTCTCTCTTTTTCTCGCGGGCGATCTCTCTCTCGGACGCCCGGTTTCGCGCGACTATTTTTCACTCGTCCAGTTTTTAATGGACGGGATTAATATCGCCGGGTAACAGGACACTCTCTCCTTTTTCCAAAGGAAGCGTCCGTGTGGGTGAGCCGGACACACACGGGCGAGCGCAAAAAAATAAAAGGATTACAGATGCGGCACGTCCGTTCGCGGCGGCAATAAGTCCGATTGTGTTCGGGCGAGCGGACAAATTATCCGGTATTATACCGGCGTCTCAGTCTATCAATTACGAGGAGGAGGTCTGGATAGTGAGGCCGTGCCTTCGCTCACGCGCATGCACAAACACGCATCCGTTGTTGAACGTGTGTTTAATGCGTATATACGCGAGCGAGCTTCTGGAAGAACGAAGGGCCCCCGGCAGCCACCAACACGCCCGCGGTCTATTTCATTGATCATCCAGTCAGTCGCTTCCAAGTACCGCGTGACCAGATCTCTGCCTCTTCTCGGAAGCAGATCCTCTCGCGCGCGGATCTCTCGTTTTTCTGAATAGACGCACAGAACGAGTCTTAATCCGCGTAACGAGAGTATACGCAACAGAGATTTATTCAGGAATTTGTCGTTTGTAAATTTTCCATTGATTGCTACCGCAGCTTCGTTTTTTTCTTTTTGTTTTTTGTTAACGTTTCATGTCGAAAGCCAGAGTGAAATGCGCGATTCGCGACGGCAAAAAATGTAAACGGCTATATTCGAAGTGCGTGACGCACACAGTCGATATCGCATGTTTAAATTGTAAATTATATCGGTAATTGCATTACCGCGACGTGTGTGTGTGTGTTAACACGCGCGTTTGCTAGAATTTCGACTATCGTGCACTTTCCCGCCTCTCAATAATGAATTATTAGGACGCTCGATATTCATTGCGTAGGCATTTCGAGCTGAATTTCACCCAGATTTTTCCGCTGTTTTTTTATTGTAGGAACATTTTCTCATCAAGCTCAGGGTCGGTGCATCAGAATAGATTGAATTAGGACAGAATATAAGTTAGTTTGGAAATGCATCGTCGCAATGTCAAACCAAGTCCGCTCAAAGTGCATTAATCAAAGTTGGGTCGAGGGCGTCTATATATAGGTATACTCATTCTTGCCACACAGAGACGCGTGGATTCTGCATAATTTTCCGACGATTTTCGAAGTGTCCGATCGTAATAAACATCGTACCTTCCGGCCGGACCGCGTTGACACGCGGTCTGACTTATATACGGCTCTCTTCTCTTCTTTTAGCAGGTCCACATTTGACCTGACGCTCGCTACATCGCGATTGAAACCCACACAGACGGTCGGTTGGCTCATCTAGTTTTCCGAGAAGCGCAGGAAAATATTTTGTGTCGCAGTCTCCGGGATATCAGTGCGAAACTTAACTCGATTATATGTTAATTTATAATTTTAATTTAGGAAATATATATTATACAAGAAAATGAAACTACCGATCTCTCGGATCGAGAAACGAATCAGAAATTTATTTCCAAACGATATCGCGCAGTCTCCTCATGAAAGATTCCTCTCAAAACGCGCAACAAACTATTTATCTCTCTCTCAATAATTTAATGCACTCTCCGTTTATAATGGACTCGGGAGCATAATGCGTCGCGCCACTTTTTTCCCATGGTTCCTTATAACACGGGACCCCCTTAAGAATAAGACGTTGACACATGAAGGGGCCCCGTGCGCGCGCGTTACTACCATATATATCGTGATATAATATATGACGGGTGTATATACCTTTATATAAAGAATCTGTTATGGATTATGGCGCTTCGCGATCTATACGGGATCGCTTACGTTTCTATCGGGCCTTTATGAAACTATCCATTTATCCGCGCGGACTTTCCGGACCGAACAAACTCTTTTAAAAAGTAATAAGGAACTCGTGAGCAGAGAAAAAAAATATATCTTATTAGTGAAACTTATCTCCTCGTAATATTTAAAAGAGTATTATAAGAGTATCTTTTTTATAAAAGACACAAAGATTATCCTTCTATTCAGCGTCTTCGTACGAAAGGATATTGCGCGACGTACACAGGACTCGAAATCGAGGGGGACGTGTCGTAAGCCGGGTAATTCATAATTTTTCTTCCCCTTCCGCGTTTACTTTCCATCGTTCTAGCAGTCATTGAGAGGGCAAAAAGAGATCGTGGTGAAAGTAGTGCAGCGCTGCGATAAGGGACGCAATCCGATGCGCGTGTCAGATAAGTGGCTGATGCCTTTAGTATAGGGAACGGTGTTTCAGCCATAGGTTAAAACTTTCTCTCTCTCTCTCCTTCTCTTTCTCTCTCTATCGAGGGGTCGCGGTAACACCCTCACTTAGGCCGTTCGACCGAGCAAAACCCTCGACTCAGATCGAATTATGCCGAAGGGGATGAAAAGTCATTCGTTAGCCAAATGGCGAGATTAAGCCGACTTCAAGTCATTAGTTGGTCAGTTTACCTTCTGCTGGCACGCGTCGATCATAGTCATGTCAATGTTATTCTCGAGATCAAGATATTTATTGAATAATCTTCGTTAGAATTTGTAACATTACTGGAATAATAAGGTTTTGGTTCTCATTTACATAATGCAAATCAAAATATTTTCATCATTAATCATCTTCATTTTAATGACTTTCTTCTTTGAATGTTGTAAAGAATTTTCCACAAAGTTGTGAAATCGATCAAAATACACTCACGAGAGCTTCTCATTGCGCAAAATACAAAGATATTAGATAAAAATGCCAGAAAAAACGACATTGTGGACACAACAAGAGAACGAAGAAAATGATGACGAAGGGAATGAGGGTCGTGAGACGCGCGCATCCATGGGGATGTTTCGTGAAGACTTCTCCGCGGGTTCCCATGGCTCTGTCTGGGCCCACCCATGGTTTTTTCACGACGCATCGGGACCGTATTCAGACGGGGGACATACCCACGCCAGAAAGAAACGGATAGAGTCCTTCGTTCCTTCTGACAGCGGGGGCCTCGCGCGCAACCTGGCAGATATAAACGTGTAATTCTTTCGCGCTTCGCGCTCTTTGTTCCCCCCCGAACTATGGATTGCGCCATTGTCGCGCGTCGAGCACCCCCGCGTACCGTTCGGCACCTCGCTCCGGCCCGCAGGGTTGTTGGAAAGAGAAGTACTTTATTTCCGAGACGACGCCGTGAATGCGTCCGCAACATCGGAGAGAGCTTTACTCGTTAACTCGCGCCTTTGTGAAAACGCTGCACTTGACTTTCCGGGTCCGCACAATACGAACGGCGATAGTAGGGCTGAGTTCGTCACGGGAATTTTAGAGTGCAAAGCGTTCCGAATAACAAAAAATAAAACAATAAAAAAAAAAAAAAAAAAGAAACAAGTGCGTTGAACTTCTTTGATAAATTTTCTCCGATCCCAACAGTTGCGCAGAAATGGAAGGCACACGTGACAAAAATAAAATACATTTGCAATGTAAAAGATAAAATGCATGAATTTAAATCTTCTTTACGTATGTCGCTCTGCTAATTCCGCGGTGATGATACGAATCGACCATTATTAATCATCGAGTCAAGTCTCTTCATTATAATGGAAAGCCGGGTCATCATTCAATTATAACGAGGTTCTACCGTAGCGGCGACATCTTGTAATCTGCAGTTCCTTGATGAGCGCCATCAGACATTAAGCGCAATACCGGTGGGAGGGTACATCGAAGTCACTTGATCTTCTTCGTGGCAAGTCGCAGACGATAGGCCACGCTCCTTAAGCGATGAGAAGCCATTATGCGACAGACATCTAATAATCAACGAATTAATTACGGTTAATTATTTTGCGCGAGATGTTAATCATCGCGCGCTGCCTCGGTCGACTTCCTCGATTCTCATCGCAATTAATTCCGAAATTGCGCAGATGGCGCGATAGAGTTTTTGCGCAAAACTACAACACGCGTTTATCCTTAATTGCCTGCGAAACGGTAATTATTCTCATGAAAAATCGCGGCTCCACGATTGACCGACGGAAAAATCATCGCGACGACAACATTGTAATAATCCGACGCATTTGTCACGCGAGTTTTGTTAACTCGATCGTCATGTCGCGAGAGACGATCGGCTTTTCTTTCTTGCGCACGAACATGCAAAATGCAGTCGACGCCACCTGCTCCGCGCGAACGATCTAGATCGCCGGTAGCTGCGTCGTAAAGCCACGTTTTTATGGTGAGAAGATACAACGCGATTGATACGAGGCGACGTTTTACGCGCCGGTTCACACGCCTTCTCGATTCGAGGTTGCACATCCCCTTGCACCATTATATCACATGTCTCCCATTCGTCGTCGTCGCCGATGTCGCATCTTTCGAGCATATATGACCTGATATAGAGCGACGGATAATTGAAATAGCCCGTGATACGATGCTCGGCAATCAGAAGGTCGCATGTTCGCAGCCACGCGACGACAATCGCCAACGACGCCCTTTCTGCATCCGATCGAGCGCGATAGAGAGAGAGAGAGAGAGAGCAACGCGGACATCGGGATAACGAGAAATCAGACGCGCCCCGCGTATTCGTAATGTCCTACCTTGGATAATTTTATTGACGACGAGCAATAGGAAGACAAGTTCGAGCGCGCCATCAAACAGCCATTATATTGGCCGTGGCGAATCGGTACACAAAACAAGCGTGACCCGATGGTGTCACGCTGACTTCGTACACCGCTCTGCTGCGGAACTTTTCATCCCCTGCGTTCATCCCGTCGTCGTCGACGAAGATCTCGTCTCGGACTCTCGAGACACGCGCTCAACCGCAATCTGTGGTTCAGCGAAGTCCTCCGGAAGTCCTGCAAACCCACGCGCGGTGCACACGCGATGACGATAAGTTGAAGATGATATCATTATCAAGCGTATTTTTTTATGATTTTACAGGAAATCATGAATTTATTGCGAGTTATTAACATAAATATGTGAACGCGCACATTATCAATTATTTACTTGTCAACTATGCGTCGTTAATCCGATTACGACATTGCGCGTGTCATTTGGCTGCCATCAGCGAGACTAATAAAACTGTCAGAAGTACGCAGTAAACGCTCGCCGCGCGCGTTCAAGAATTCAGTCTACAACAAAAGGAATCCATACGAAATGTATTCGCCGTCGCACCCGTTGAATGACTTACCAAACCGACTCATATCGATCGCGCAGCGAGTGAAATTCGGAGCGGCCACTTAGTCACGAGATTAGCTCGTCCCGAAATTCTCCGTGTCACCGTGCCCCTCCCTCCCTCACGTTCTCCACCCTCGGGCCCCGCCTGATCGGGGCGACGCACGGCTCGAAAAGAGAAAATGACAGAAACACAGGCGAATAAGCGAAAAGAGAGGAGAGAGCGGATCAAGCAAGAGAGAGAGAGGAAAGGAGAGGAGAAGTCGGCCTCTCTCGAAGGCAGGCCGCGGGAGCACAATGTTCGTCAAGCGGACAATGGGGTCGGGTCCCTCTTCGGCTGGTGGATCGGAGATCCCGGCGGGCCGGGTATATATCGATACTAATCGATATGCGCGCACACTGACGCGCGAGCGCGCGCATTCGATCGCTCGCTCGTGTGCACGTGTGCGTATGTATTTGACGCGGGACTCGATTAGTCTCCGCATTGTGGCCGCCGTCAATGTCTATGGGCGAGCGGTGGGCTTGAATGCGCGTAAGCTTGGGCCATCTTGTGTGTATGTAAAATATACGCGCGCGTACACACAAGCACACACGCGAGTTGAGATCGGAGGAAACCTACGCAGAGAGGAACGAACGTGTGTCATTGTTAGCCATCTGAGGCCCTAAGTGATTCCTGACACGTTGTCCGAGAAAATGCTTCCAGAAGAGAATGGAAGAGAGAGAGAGAGAGAGAGACGATGCGGCCGAGCCCTAGGCGGACGCTGCTTTTGAGCCGTGCGAGATCGATCGCTATTAACGGCTCCGGCTTTTTGTTTCGAGTTCCAAGCTACGAGAGCGAGAGAGAGAGAGAGAGATCCCGGTCAAAGCGATAAACGCGAGAGATCGCGGTGTGGTCCTCTCTTGCTGCGCGATTCTCGTCTCCTCGTCGTTGAATTTGTTGTTTCTTTTCGAAGCAACGCGTCACGTTGACTGATTAAGTCTGTGACGGCGGTTGATCCATACGCGTTCCCTAAATAAACGCTAATTAGGAATACGAATGAATTATTTAATTACAAAAAAACGGTTCTTTCTTTTAGTTCTAAGCTCTTTAAGACCGCTCAGTTTTTTTCGTTTTTTTTTTTTATTGGAATCCAAAGAAATCGACACGTGTACGGTGTTTACCGCAATTCTGGCTGATGTTGGCCTATGCCTGTCATCTTCAGCGGACGCGATATCGAGAAAAGGGAAAACGAGAGAAAAGAGGCCCCGCACACATATGTAGAAGCGCGTCTGTCGGGAATTCAAAATCCTCAAAGAAGAATGATGCGTCAAAATATGTCGAAAAAATGTCAAAACGTACGTCGTAGATGGAAGAAGGCAGACGCGGATCGAATCTCGAGACCTCTCGAAAATACTAGGGCTTTTTTTTTGTTCGGGATTGAGGTTTCTGGGAAAACAGCGCGTAAGTTAAGCATTCATCAGCGAGTCTTTTTTTTATCTTTGCATTTGCTCGCGCCCGCGTTGAATGCAAGAAAAAAGTCACATTTCCGCGTTAATCGTATCGACAGGTTCGGTCAATGAAAAATGCTGTTCGTTGACTCTCATTCTTGTGTTGTTTCTCCGTTTATTATGTATCGCGACGATAACTCGACTGTAAATCGATACTTTTTACGATGGCACGAGCGATTTAAACCGCAGTTGTCGGTTTAATCGAGACTGCGACATATGCCAGGGTTGCCGGTAATAGAATTCCGTAACTTATCCAGCGCGACTTACAATACGATCGTTCTCGGCGGCATCGTACATACATCAGATATAAAAATCCGCAGATTTGCTCGACGGCATCAATTTCTCTTTGACACGTACTTCGGGATATTGGAAAAATGTGTCTTCCCTCTGCGCGATCGGAGGGATCTACGGGATCGAGAGGGTCGATCCGCGTGGGACGTGCGATGACTCGCGTACGCGAAGAATTCCATTCGAAGAGAAATGGAAGGAGAAGGGCAATCGAAAAGTCTGCAGGAACGAAAAATAAAAGTCCGTCCAATCGTCACCGCTCTGCGCTGCACCACGTCGCGACGACGACGACGACGTCCGCTCCCGTTCCTTTTTCGCTACACTTTTATCCCAGGCGACGGCGGCAGATCCTTTCGCCGACGTAGACGAAGTTGAAGACGAGAAGAACCCGAAAATGAAACTGTCACTCCGCTCTCTCGGCTATCTTCTTCCTGAACTTCTCTACCTACCAAACCGCGAGAGAAAGCTTTGCTGATCTCTCCTCTCACTGGCTTCTCGCACGGATTTACTTTCCTATTTCCGCCGAGCCGTTTGTTGCGACTTTGCTTTAGATATATAAAGCGCGCTAAATCGCCAACGGCTCCAGCTTCCAGAATTATTTCGCTAACAGCGAATGTATCGCGATAAAACTTTCGCGATCGATCTCGCGAACATTATAAGGCGGAACTCCGATGGGAGACCGAGTTCTATCTCACAAGGTGCGCAAACACACAGGACCAATTTAACTGTAAAGTCCGCACTTTGCGAAAAGCGTGCGCAAGAAAATTTCTGATACGAACACCCTGTAGATAACAAAATAGCCGTTCCACATTATATAGGGTGGTTCTGTATGCAAATAAGGCTTCTCTTTCTGTTCGTTCCTCGTGCTCCACCCCCGTCCTCGGGCGTCCATTGTATGTGCCGCGGCCCCGTGGAATCGCGCGCGCACGAAATGCCGTGCATCGAAGCGCGCACATGTGAACACGTAGCGGTCGCTACAAGTATATTAATAATAATATACGCGGTGGCTCGAGGATCCGATATAATTATAGTCCGGACGCGGGCAGATAGCATCGACGAAGATTACGCCGGCTACTCTCCGTGCGGGACAAACCGTTGTAGAGCACCTACTTCGAGCCGCGAGCATTAGAGTGCATTCACTTCACGACGCCGGTCCAAGTAAACGGGAATGCGCGTCGTGAAACGCGCTGGATAACCTACCGAGGCCTCCTGTTATCCTCGCTGACAATTTCAATGTGATTGAAAAGCGACGGATCGGAGGAGTCGTGAATTAATAAAATTAAAAAAATGAGAGAAAATCAACTAATGGATTTCCGAAAAACCGTATTTTATATTTTATATAATAAAAGTTATATTTTCTATAAATTAACTATATTAATTGTGGTAGCAAGTTAGCAGTTATAGCTTTTAATATCGTATCATATCGGTTATATCGTAACGAAAATCTTGCGCGTTTTAACCAAACTCTGCCGAAGATTGCGATTAACGTTCGCATTAAGATCAATTTAGCGCAAACGATGCCATCCTTCTTCGCGTTCATCATCAGAGGTCCCCCTTTATAGCGCGAAATCTCGGTAAGATCTGCAACGTGGAAGAAAGTTTATCGCCGAGCTACTTTCTGTCCCGATACAATATTTACGAGGCGATGCATCATGACCAACAATGGCTCATAACACCCTCGTCGAAGAAAAACCACCTCCGTGCCCTCGTAGGCGGCGCGTGCGTGTGCGCTGAAAGGAGGGTGAAAGAGAGCGTTTCTCGCTCGGGGGTGTACACGTGTGTACACGCGTGTGCATACGTGTGCGCGCGCGCGTATTACCCCGAGGGCTATATCGTATCGGAGGCCAGCAGATAACTCTTATCTCGACGGAGCAGTATTCTTACCGACTTTTGGCGACGGGGCGAGGGTTGGAACGCCGGAATTTACAGGGCCGTACTTAGACGCGCGAAACTAAAAATCGCGACAGATCAGCATTTTATTTTCCGAGAGATTTGCTCGGGAGTTTGTTTAAAACATACGTGTGCAACAGAGATCGAAGTTTCATCAAAGAATTATGTGTGAAATATCCGAGAGAAAAAAGAGAACTGACGCGCATATATTCCACTCGAAGGTAATCTAACGATTCGTCAACAATGAGGTTTTGTAAAAGGATCGGTATTACACTGAATAATGCATGTGAAATAGCAGAATGTGATAAGACTCCTCTTAGCAGAGGAATTTTAGCGTGCATATATTCTACTTGAAGAATAATCTAACGAGAGAAAAAGAGAGAGAAAGAGAGGGAGAGAGGGAGAGAGAGAGATTTCACAAAGATGAGATTTTACGATACTGATACGGTACTGACTGGTGACAATCAGACAGTTCGGAGAGTTCAGAATTGAGCGACGTGCGTATAAATAACTGGTGGCGTTCAGTGTGACTAAAAGTAGGAAGGGAGGTTGCGGACAGAGGAAAGGGATGATATTCGCGCGCGACGAACTGCCGAGGGGTTGCACGCGTGCCTCTCTCACCACGTAACCCCTCGTCTCTCTTTCTCTCCCGGGGGGTGAGACTAAATCGACTAAACATATACCTTCCGCTTCGTTTAACCGCTGAATATGTTTTAGATTTACTTCGCGACCTTAGACGCGCACTGCTACTCGATAAGTTCGTCAATTAGACACGCCGCTCCGACTCGGATTACCGGGAAATTTTCTCGCGACGCGTTAATCAAAAATTATTATTTTATATCTTTCGTATCTGAAAAATATTTTTACGAAGTAATACGTACACGAACTTTGTTGAGAAATTGATTGTATATATTAAAAACAAAAATCTCTAGTTTCATATCACAGAATATCTAATGGTTGTGTTTATTATCGGCGAGATAGTCGAAAAAAAGAGGCCGAGAAATTTCGAAGGATCGTCAAAAGAGAGTGGACGCCCAGCACTTTATTCGATAAACGCCCATTCACAGAATCTGAATGCATTAACTGCGCGACCTTCTTGCCCCACCTTCGTAACCGCGATAGCCGCACGGAGGAAGATGATGATGATGACGCGGCAGTTACTCGATCGCTCCCTGTTATTATGATAGAACGCAGCATTGTTTCGACGAGATACCTCGTGATCGACCAGTTACCGTTACGTCATATTAGTCCATTCTTGTGGATCTGTTGAAGCTACTGTAGAAGCCGCTTCCACAAAAACCAAGTGGAGGCAATTAAGTCCTGAATGAGAAGTGGCGTTTTTCAGAAGAGAGAGAGAGAAAGAGAGAAAGAGATGCAGAGCTGTTGTAACAGATTGTTATATACTTTCTGCGTGTAAAATCACATATAGATCGGTTTATGTATGCGTATAAAAGCCGAAATAATCGGATACGATAAACTGTGCGCAATCAAACGTCATGAAAAACGACGGTGACGTGCGGCGTATCGGTGGCGCTTTTTTAGCGACAATCTCGGTTTGCAGTAATCGGTGTAATGTTTGAGATCGGACAAGTGGGATTAGGTTGCGGTAGCAAGCAGGTTGCCGTGCTCGGTTCGTTAATAGTCTCCGGTATAAACTATCGGCGAGCAATACGGGAGCGCGGCCCGTTCCCGTCTCCCATTAAGAAACCCCTTAACGAGAGTTACGTGGCCAGAACGTAATGCACCCCCGCGGCGATCCTCTGTCGTTACAATCCACCGTGTAATTCGCACTGCGCATCTGCTGGCCGGGAAGGCGCAGCTCCGATCGACTCGGGATTTGTGTTCGAATTGTCGGGGACGCGCGTCATTCTCTCCTAAATATATGCCCCTCCGGGACTATTTACAGATATCGTTTAAATGAGAGATAGAGACGCAATCGAGATGTTCGGATCGACCATGCACACACATGGTTCACCACTTCCGCTTGAAATATTGCTCTTCTCTTTTTCGCGTTTTACGCACTTGACATTTACTTTCTTATTATTTTTTGTAAAGTCAGAAGCTTGAATATAAAGAATGCGGGCGTATAGTTTGTTACACAGCGCTGAGAGCCAGGCGAAAGATGCGCGCAACGTTCACCGAGATTCTCAGGATGGTGAAGCGAGCGTTTGCGAGAGCTTCCGTCGAGTGCCTGAAACCTCGGGTTCCCTTCATTCCCGGTGAATGAATGGAATTAGTGAGGAGGCTAGCTGAATAATATCGGCTCTATCTGTGGGGACTAGACCGGGAGCTGAAGCATATCAGCTCGGCGTATCTGCATAGATGTTAGGGGACGGTGCTCTCATCCTGCGTCGCAGAGAGAAGACCAAACTCCCCTCCCCTTCCCGCCACCTCTATCTAAACTCTTCCTTCTTCCTCTCCGCCTCTTCTGACACCTCCCGAGTTTTCAAAACAGAGTGGGGACAAAGCGGTTTTCTCTCGTTGGTTGTCAGAATTCTTTTGTAAAACCTTTGTAAATATGTAAGCGCGCGGGGAATATATATTGTGTGTTTTATCTATTGTATTTTTTATTTTCAATAATATAATACGAAGTTCTGGAAAAATCTCGACGAAAAAGTAATAAAGTAACAAACTCGATTGATGTGTTCAGCGCGTTTTCGTTAATGTTATTCTCATTCGTCGAGACTGTCGTCGAGACTCGCTCGTCGAGAAATATTTTCTCGAAACTCCTCGATACGCGTCCCGAAATTACGACACGTATCCGCGTTCTCTGTACACACACACACACACTTCGCCGCGCATCAGATTAGTTCTCGTAATCGTAACAATATTTAAATCTCAGTCGCTACCGTCGAGAATATTAGAAATGCAAATATGCGTCAAGAAATCCGAAATACGCCGGTAGTAATCTCGCGGACAAGAGAGCAATCAGAAGACATCCTGTTATCCTCGGAACGCGCGCGACGGGAACATCCATATTTAACTCCTCGGGACCTCTTTTCGAACCGGATCCATCGTCAATTCTACGATCTCCCTTCTCTCGTCTTATTTGACTACCGCGCCACACCCTTTTCTTATGCGCGTCGAGGAAAATTTCTGAGGACGTCGACAAATCTACATTTCTATGCTCCCCACCGGACGTTACGTTACATTACATTTCAGAAGATAATTTAGGAAGAAGAAGATAGGAAGCGGAGAAGAACTTAGAGAATGAAACCAATTCGTGATACAAGTATATCGCTCGTCTTTCGATAAGATCGACGATCTTCGAGTCTAATTATCTCGGATGCTGATCTGATTGCGCTTGTGTCTCTTTGTTTTATGAATAGGTCTCGTTCACCGAACTGTATGTGTGTTCGGTATATGTGATTGCACCCTATTAAAAAATTCCATTCCCGAAATCGAGTTCGGGTCATGCGTGTTCGCATTTACCTAGACCTCGCCGTGTGACAAGGGTTCGGTCGCGACGGTGCCCGCTCGTTTGTCACTGACACCGAAGTTCCACGGCGACATCGTGGAACAATCTTATGATTCTAATGAATGACTTAACTAACTCAACACGACCTGAGAGAGTCGGTCGTTTCGGCCAAAAATCCATAATTGGATGTGTAGTGGCAAAAACATGCGTTGCGCGAAGGGAGAGAAAAAAGAAAGAAGAGTACAAATACTTGCAGAGAAAAAACAAATCAATTTGTATTTGAAGATATTTTAATTTGAATTTTTTCACAAAGGTTTAGAGTGGTTTAAATATATTGAAGTAGAACTGAGAATGAATATTTTTCAGATAGTATGTTTTAAGCTTTCATCACAGAAAGATTTCTTTCGGCTCAAGAAAAATATATTTACACCGTAGCAAATACAGATGTTAGAATTGAATAAGCCAATATGAGGCATAGAAATAACTTGTGTAGACGCAGACAAAACTCCAGGCAGGTGGTGAGATTGATACTCTGTTGCTCGTCGGTCCTAGAACCCCCAGGACGTCACAAGACCTCCTACGGTCACGTATCCCACTACCAGCGTTAGTCCCCCAGGATATAAGTTTACATTTTGGAATAAACATAATATACATTAGTAATATCCTGAAAGGCAGAGGCAAACAAAAATTTTTCAGTTTTACATGTAACGATTTTACATGTAACGAGATTATTTCCTTTCCGGTTTTATCATTTTTAGAAAGAGAAAAAGAAAGAGGAAAAGACCTGAAATCTTATCGAACTGTTTTGAAAAAATTTCATTGTAGTTATTTGAAGAGCGATATGGGAAATACGATACGTTTTTCAGTACAAAATGTTTATCTCATTTTTATTTTATCAAAGAACAGCTTTTGTTACAGTTTTTTATTCTTGTGTGTGAAAGACAATATGTTTTTTTATCACTAATACACAGAAATTTGATAAAAATATCGAAAAATATTTTTTTGTCTTACGATTTAAAAAAATTAAAATCTTATACGATGAGTTTTATTTTTTAAGTCACACCTACAATATTTTCATACTAAAGTGTAATAAATATATGTAGAAGAACATTTCTTTTTTTCAAGATATCTATTTTCTTTGTGTATTTTTGTTTTTATTCTGCAATCAAATACTTCTTTCCACAATGATACTATAAACATTCTTAAAAAGTTGATCATCGAGACGGCATTGGAACACAAGCTGTGATTGTACGTAATTTATCACGCGCGAATGTGACTACGATTGAGTGACCACAATAGAAAGCCCGATGACGTCTCCCACGAGCACACAAACGATTGTGACACTCGACATTACCAACAAACGCAAACAAATTTCTCGAGACGACTCAAGACGAGCGAGAGAAAACGCTCTCACCGCATTTTATATATATATACATTCTCCGTATTATTATGTGTGGAAACGTACGGGACACTGAAAACCGCATGTCGTCGCGAAGCTTCCACCTCCCGTTCGACAATAGCATCTCACAATGCACGCCAAATTACGGCTGTTCCAGTCAAAATACGTTTTCTACGAGCTGCTCTTCTCTTTCATCGTTTCTCTCTCTTTCTCTTCACACGCTACTATCCTCTCTCGGACTCTATCTCGTTTTTGCCCCGGCCCGTTCTCCGTTTCGATAATCGCGATCGGCCATCTACGGCCACTGTGCATCGGGTGACCGCAAACTGCAGCTGTATTTTCGGTTATCGCCGATCACCGATCTGCGGATTTTCGGTTTTTACGAAGCACGAGGGAGAAAAAGAAGAGGAGGGGTGCTATTCTCTCTCTCTCGCCATCACCTCGCTTTTTTTCGCCAGTTACAATTAACGTTCGACTGACGCGGCGTGTATCGCACTCGCGTTTTCGACAAACATGTGTCACGGAATTAAACCCTCGTCTTCTCTTGTGAAAAATTGTTCCGTTTTTATTAACTGCAATTCCGTCGAACAGTAATTTAATTACGACAATGTCATTAAGAGTTTGTTATGAAGTTGTGCTCTTTACATCCTGTTTCTTACTTCTTCTTCTCGCGAAACCGGTATCTCGAGTTTAATAAAAATCTGAGTATGACTGAAGCAAGCGAATATAAGGATTTTTAACTTGAGATCTCAAAACTACGCAATACAAAGTTGCTTTTGCTCTAAAACGTCATCTTGTAGTTCGTTTCTTTTCCTTGCGCAACGAAGAGTTCCATTCTCCGTTCGCACATTCTGCATTTTTTTCTACCGAAAATCCGTCGTTAAAAACTTCCCGCGAGAGCGATAGAGAGAATCGTATGAGCGCGCGAGGGCGAGCGTTAAGCAGCTGTCGCCCATTCGGCGCCATTGTCGCGCGATGTTTGAGTGTTCCCGAACAGTGGAGAACGGCCGGTATTGTCCCGTTCCTGAGATCTGACGATTACCGGGCACGCGATACAATCTCATCTGCATCAGGACCGTTTGCCCCTCTCTCTCTCTCTTTTTCGTTCTTTCTGCGCCTACATAAATACGTGTCTTACGAGCGTGTACTCCCATGCCCACAGAAACGTATCTCCCGTCCTCCTGGGAGTAAGCTAAGAGAGAAGAGAGAGAGCGCGCGCGCGAAGAAATCTTCCGGTGAATCAAACATCGCGGTGAATTTAGATGTCGAGATTGCGCAAACGGCCGGTTTCGGCCCACGTCTAAAAACCGCCACGCTGTGATGTTCTTATTAAGGCCGTATCACGTGGAAAATTTGCCGACGACGACGTGCTCGCCGGCAGAAATAGGGTGCGTGTAGTCGGCTATTGTGCCGCGTAGTCACGAATCGCTGCGGTCCGATGTCGCATTAGATGAAATGCTCGCTTGTTCGCGAGATTGCGCGCACGCCTTCTCGTTCGCGAAGAATCTGATTTTGTCACGAAGATATATATACGAGTAAAGTTGTCAGTAAACCTCACTGTGATGAATTATTTCTTCATTTTGTAAACGGGGGAGAGGGGGGGAGGGAGGAACCGTTTGGCACACAAAGCAAAAGCACGAAAAAAGAAAAAAGAAAAATAAGTTTAGAATTTAATAATTATATTGATGCACATTACGAATTTTTTGTGTAATTTGCATCCGAGTAATATTACACATCTCTTGAAAGCCCTACTGTTAAGATATTCACATATTACTGTTATAAAAAAATCCATGTCCGGTGTTCCTAAATGAGAGTTTGCTTTTATTTGACTGTGTAGTTTTTGGAGTTTGACGCTGATAAGAATGTGATGCATTTCGCAAATATAATGTCTCCTTTCTCTCCGCGCAGCAGTTTTAATAAAATGTATGTACCTATGTCGTACAGAGACAGACACCGTCCCGATGCGAGCGCGATAAGCTATCGGCATTATGCAGCCGCTTATAAAAACTCGATTGTCGTCGCACGAACGAACGGGATTAATCTCGATCGGCTCTCTTTTTTCCGGCCGGGTATATCGAAATGTTTTCTCTGCGAGAAATAATGCTGATTTATAGCCTGCGTTAATTCGAGATCGTACGGCGATTGCGTGACCGAAGTATAAAAAAAAAAAAAAAAATTGTATTTTTGGGAAACGTCCAATAGCGAGACCGAAAGAGTTTATCTGATTCGCGCCATAGCTACGAGCGAGATATATCCGACGCTTCCTCTCTTCTCTCTCGGATTTCTCCAAGGGCCGTTATTAAATTTTTAATGGCTTTCATAATCTCCTCTTTAACGCACGCGCGCGCGCGCGCGGAAAAACGAAACAACGCGCGCGATGATATATTTCGCGATAATCGACGCTTCACCGTCCGACCGGCGATCGTTCATTTAATTTGTCGTTCGGTGTGGATTAAAATTGTTTAATTTCGCCGACGCGTTCCGATAATCTATGCGATTTTCAGAACGAAAATGTTTCGGGCACGGACCTACAACGACGATGGGATTGTGAAAGAGAAGAGAGTTAAGCCCCGACAATTAATTACTGCACGTATATATATATATATATATATATATATATATACCAAAAGACGCGATAACTCATCGACGTCCTGTCAGCAATCTCTTTCCGCCTCAATCGACGTCAATTGCGCGTTGAGAAACGTCGAGCGACTCTCCTAACGCATCTTCTTTTCTCTCTCTTTCTCTCTTCCCTCGAGATGATTTTTTCAGATTTCTTAGGATAGCCTCGTTATGCACGCGTGAGCGAGCACGCGCGCAGA
This sequence comes from Pseudomyrmex flavicornis, assembly GCA_014825475.1. Taxonomy (NCBI): domain Eukaryota; kingdom Metazoa; phylum Arthropoda; class Insecta; order Hymenoptera; family Formicidae; genus Pseudomyrmex; species Pseudomyrmex flavicornis. The sequence continues at coordinate 22,691 of QVNW01001518.1, forward strand.
AGAATTATACTCCCTTTCATTGCAAGCGCCAAATGTTCTCGGAAAACACGACGCAAAAGCTTTCATGTTATTGAATATTTTCGGCAAACTTCCCACGACGAAGAACGTATGCGCGAATGCCACCATGAAGCTGATGACAGAAAAGTCTTCGTACACTTTCAAACACGCATATAATCTGTTTTGTTCCCGATGCAATATTGCGCGAAATTGATTAATATATGCAATGATAATAATAATAAAAATAATAAATAAGTAGATTAAATGAGTATAGCACTGACCAGAATCTGGTTAGCTTTACTATCCAGTTACTGGTCAAACAAACGTTTATAAAAACTTAACGATTTCTAGCCAAATATTGGCCAGTAATCAAGATAACTGCTCAGCTAGTGGCTATATTCTGTTTTAATTTCTACTCGAGAACATAAGGATTTTAATTACATCGAGAACATTAAAGATAAATGTATGTATGTACATATGTATACGTGTATATATATATATATATATATTTCTTTTCGCGCGCTTTCGACACGTCTCGCCGCATTATTCCCGCTCGCAATACATACTCGTCGCGCAGGTGCATTGCTTCAATCGATAGTATAACGCAACGACGCGATTTTACACTGTGTCGGTGGTTTCGAAATCGATTAGTAATTCGCTACGAACCGATCTGATCGGTCACGGCGTTGGCACGATCCGATCGAAGATGCGAGCAGGCCGGTCGTCTCGATGAGTCTGTCGCCGCCGATCGCGAAAAACAAGCGAAACTTTGAACCAAGATTGCAAACGAGATCCTTTAGGATACGTGTGTACCTAATATCGTTAATACGGTAAGAGCGTTGCGATATAGAGGGAAAATAATTAAAGTTAGCGATATAGTATCGGATAAAGAGAATTACAGGTAGTTGTTGATTAGATTAGTGGCTGTGCAATGACGTTATTATGATAGCATTAGACCTTAGACGACGCAGTTGACATATTTATGTGGCTTTGATACAATGAATTTACAGAAACGAAATCAGTGAGACATTAACGAGTATGCAGAATTATAAATTATTTTTTATTTATACATTTTTAATTTTAAGTTATAACTCTCAGATTCGGTGTTGCTTCTACATAAGTAATCGCGCATCTCTATTTATAATTATAATATACAATATAATATATAGTGACGCACTTTTTTTCAAGTTTTGATACTTTTCAGAGCGTAGTAAACACATTTTGTCAACTTTATCCGGATCTGACTCAACTCAGATTTCAGAAAATTTCGTGTCCGCGCGTTTAAAAATAAACTTATACGCTTTTCTCGTTTCTTTTTTTACTTCGAGCGCTATTAATTTTATCAATTCTACACATTTTTAAACAATAGAAAAATTGTAAATCATGTATTTTGCGTGAAATCGCAATTTAAAATTGCAATTTAAAACGTCTAGCGACGGATTTAACTATAATAAATTCGTGTAACACACAAATAATACACCTTGAACTCGTTATAGCCGTTACTTTCTTATCAACGCGTGTTCTCATTTCATGCTATCATAATTCACGTATGTGTGAATAAGCTTCACTGTGATAAAGCGCAGTCATAAAGATTGACGAGAATGACATCGCACTGAGCACTCGAGTAACACACGCAAATTTAGAAAAAAAAGATAATAATAATAACAATACTATTAAAAAAATAATTACTACTAAAAAGATAATAGTCTGAGAGAAATGCAAGTCCAAACAAAGACATGTAGAGTTTCGAAACGAAAAAATGGAAAAAAGATTATTGCGTATTTAAAACACTAACGACTTATGCATTAAGAGATAGATATAAGAAATCGAGAATATTATTTATATAAAACATGATTTCACTTTTTCCTTCTGTAGATGGCTACTGCGAGAAATGTGTTTTTCGATTATGTCGTAGACCGCAGAATGGAAGGCGAAGGAGACGTGTCGTTCAGACGTCGGTGCGATACCGCGAGTTCTCGAATCTCATTTCGAATACATTGGATCTTAATATTATTAATGGCATTGACACTGCTTTGTCAATTCGCAGAACTCGTTGACGGGCAGCACCATTCGGTAAGATTACACATACATCAAATGTATAAATATTAATATGTTTCGCAAGTGATATTCTTTCGAAATATATATATATATATATATATCCACACGCACTTCTATATCGCACCTGTTCTTTCGTTTCAAACAGCATTCAAACGGAAAAAAGCATCATCGGCATTGCGTCAAAAAAAGAGTCTTTGACAGAAATTTTCCCCAAACTCTAGAAAAAGATATCGAATATCTGATTGAAGGAAGGAG
>QVNW01001518.1:30000-51420 GCA_014825475.1 Pseudomyrmex flavicornis
TGCGGATGTAAAAAACACGTTCACTTGTTTAAAATCACACTGTCACATTGAGACAATCCTTATCAAGAATTTACATAGTTACTGCCGATCAAGCGTTTCCTCCCGTGTATCCTGGGAAATCCCTCATTCTTCTCGAGAGATGAATTGCAGAAGGGAACGTAGTCAAGCGTAGGAACCGCAATCGGCACAAGCTTAATGGAGACATCGGTTATCCGTGTCTATTCTCTTTGTGCTTCCAATTATCTCTACCCGTACGCGCAGCCACGTACGCATCATCCCGCACGCGAGCCTGGATCACTGCCACAACCCATCCCCTTCGCCGTACGTACGAGCGAAAGACAAAAATCGGGAGAATGAGAATGAAAGAAGAGATGTAAAAAAAAAAAGAGAGAACGAAAGAAGGTCTGGTTCTCGTATCAGACAGAAATCCCCCTTTGTGATACGTGCGAGCTCGCCGAAAAACACGGGGAGAAACAAAAATATAGACAGAAATGGGCGTTTAATTTTGCGGTTTAATTATTTTTTAAATTAAAGTCGGACTCGCGAGCGGGCGCACCAACACACAGCGCGTATGCAGTTTTCTCCACACACACACGCGCGCGCGCGCGATCCATGTTTTATATTCCTTCCAGAGATACGTTCAGAAATCCGCGCGATGCACGGGGGTAGTAGAGGGATGAGAGGCGAATGGAAGAGAGACCGCAAAGCGGAGGACGGTTTTGAATGTGAAATACCGTCTCCGGCAAGGGTCTCCACCACCGCGGGCAGCAGAAAGGGGTTAGGCAGGGGGGTGGCTGATTGTGCGTCCGTTCGTTCACCGAGCTCGCGCGCGATGCGAAACACGAGGGTGGTAGCTAGGCACGGAAGAGGAGAGAAAAAAGGAGAGCGCGGAATAAAAATGTAAAACGCGACTTGCCTCGGGCTTTTTCTTCAACGTGTGTGAGGATGCGGTCAGTATGTATGCGACGCGCGCGGCTGTGTGGAACACACACAAACGACTCTACCCGTCTGTTCGCAAATAGATCGGGGCGCACCGTCGCCGACGTCGCACTTACACACACATGTAGATGGCATGTCCGGGGCTTTTCCAGAGGTTTTCATATTTCTGGACCTGTCGCGCTTCGCCGGAGCCGTCGGAACGTTTTCTATTGGCGGTCCCGCAGTTATTAAACCGTTTCATTGGCGACAGGGTTTATACCTGCGAGAAAACGCAGCCTGGATAAGGATATCATGCTGGTGGATCATTTCATTGCTAAAGAAATCCCTCTCCGCGATTACGCGACCATGCTTTAATTACTCCGCGCGACCAAGTGGAAATATAATTCCGCGCGGAAAACGCCAATGGAATATTTTTATAGGAGAACGACGGCGGCGTGCGCTCTCGTGGTTCGGAACAATATCATCGAGATCTGCGTTCGTGTGTGTGTGCGCGCGCGCGCCGGTTCCTCGTAAAAATGTCTGTTTTTCACGTGCCAAAGTATACGAGTTACTGTACAATATATCTTTTAGAGATAACGCTGATATCTCTGATATATATTGTTGCCTCCGTACTGCGTGCGTGTTCCACGTGCTGCACGCTTTTTTGACGTACGCTCCGTTTTTTTTCTACTAAATATATTTGCAACAAAAAATATATTAATGTTACATAGGATGATCTACTTAGATAATGCAAAGTTCAAATAAACTGTAAGAATTGTCGCATATACTACGTAGTGCTGGAAATTTTTGCGATTTTATATTTTATACGTGAATTTCTTTCTTCGTTCTTTTAAAAAGAAAATTAAAACAAAAAAAATGAAGAAACGGTAGAGTGACATAAGCGGATCTTAGAAGACGAAACCGACGTTGTCTCTTCCTGGACTCTCCGGTACTTTTACATTAACGCGATAAGTCAGGGTGAATGGGACGGCAGGTCGGAAAGGCGGGGAGGAGAGAGCGGGCGGTCCGTGGGCCGAGAAGATGTATTTTTTCACCCCTTTCTTGCAATAAATCTGCTCGCGGGGAATTAGTTTCGAGATAAAGTATAATATCGGGCCCCCGGTGGGTGACGTCAGAGGCTGCTCCCCAGTATTTATGGTCGCGATAGTGTCAGTCGTGTGCGCTCGCCCGCTCTCTAGCAGTAGCAGGCATCCAGCCACCCCCTTTCTGCACCCTTCTCCTCCTCCTTCTCTTCCTCTACCGGAAAACCACCACCCGACGAGTCCTCTCTCTCTCCCCGCTCGTCACTCCCGCGCCGTTCCGCCACCCCCAACGGGGTAAATTATTGGAAAATAGTCGTGCCGCTCTGAGATCCTCTTTCCAGCGTCGCGACGCCGGCGCGAGCACGATCCTTCTTCTGTTTTGTATTCCGCGGTACCTTCGGGTGCCCATCTGATTTATACCTCTTCTGCCACCGTTTGCTTGCTTTCCCCTCTCTCTGCCCCTATTTCCTACGTTCCTAAACCACTCCGGTGCTCACATCGCTCCCTACCTCCGTTCCGAGGGGATGAATTTTGTCTCGCGCGCTCTACACTTTATCTCGCAAACTTTCCGCGTCCCTCTATCCTCTTCCGCCGGTGTATCGACTTTTTCATATCCGCGTCTTTGCGATATGTTCGCAACGCGGAGTGTATACAATATATAGCTTCGAGAGTCTTTACTTTCTACCAAAAAAAAAAAAAAAAGCGCTCTCTGATACGCGAGTGTTTCTCTAAAAAAGTCCAGCACTACAACTACGTAAATAAAAATATGCAATTATTTATCTTCTGACTATTGTGGCCGCCATCTCCGCCGCCGTGCGTCAGCGCATCTTTAATCGTAGTTTTATCGCCGCACTTCGTACACGCACGCACACACACACACAGGTTTGTCTAACAGATGGTAACGCGCTCGTATCAGGAGAAGAGGATATCTCCCTCGGGAGATTTAACGAAATAATTGCGACGTCAACACCGTTGTGTCATTTTCGACGCAACGCGACCGCAACGCGACCGCACGTTTACGTTCGTAAATTCTTTGCACTTGCCAGATGGGCGACGACATTCGATTCGGCCAATTGATCGCGGCGGGTGGTCCCCTTGCCGAGAGGAAAACAAACCTTAATGCGCGGGAAGAAGGGGGTCAATCGTACTGTAATCGCGAGATGTCGCGCCGCTAATAGAGATCGACACTTGTACACCGTCGCGATCTAGCACCCTCGCGTCTGATCCGCGATCTACAACTCGAATTGTTTGCGGGAAAGAAAAAGTGAAGTTCGCTAATAGACGTTGTTGAAATGCGAATTAGAAAGAATGCATTTTCCGTGTTGTAAGTATTTACGTGTTTTGCTACGCATTTCGCGCGGACCGGCTGTGTTTGCTTTTCGACCCGTTGCGTTGTTATTCGAGATTTATAACTTTCGATCGCGCGTGGATATAAATGGACGTGACGACCGGCGACATGAAACACACATCCCGGGATCTCTACGGACGGCGGCTGATCGTGTTAATCTTCGAAGAAACGTAGGAAGGAGAGAGAGAGAGAGAGACAGAAAGAGAAGGAAGAGAGAAGAGAACAGAAAAGATAAGGAAGAAAAAGCATTTTATATAAGAGAATCGCGTGCCCTTCATGCACCGTGCGAGGATATTTGCAACCAAGATCGCGGCTGTTTCAATCTTGTTTGAGCATCTCTCCTTTGATCACGAGTCTCGAGTAACAAATCTAAAATCTAATCGGCGATCAAGCGGCTCGTATCGGCGCATCGATATTCCGGGCCGACAAGAGTTTTCGTCGTAAATTCCGGCGTCTCGTTAATTAGCACGGCGGGGGTCAATTAACGCCAAGTCAAAGTGCGCGGTGCAAATTATCGGACGATTACACGTGCCATTAGAGATGCGCGGATGGAGATCGGTCGAGAGGCAGAGGAAAAGCGAAGATAGGGTAGAATAGGAAAGCGAGAACGACGACAAGAGAATAGAGGGACGGAAAGAGGGAGAAATGCACGCGAGAGAGAGAGAGAGAGAGAGAGAGAGAGAGAGAAAGAGAGAGAATAGGGGTGAGGAAACGCGCGCGCGCGTGTGCAATCGTCTAATTTACGCAAATTGCAAATCCGGTGCCCAGTCGGTGCCGCGTAATGTCGCCAATCCTGAGCGCAAACTAAGATCTAATAAAGCGACAAATCAGCCTAACGAGCGACACGCGGACGCTGGAAATGCCGCTTAATGCGGCGTACCCCGTACGTTGCATTAACGGTGGCACTAATGGCTTTCCTATATACGCCGCGGGCATTTCTCTCCGGACGCCATATATGACTCGTCTTATCTCCCATTCGGAAGCACCTGGAAGATACGTTTGTTAATTCATTGAAAGATCCGCGATTCTTTTACTCGTGATAACGGAGGAGCGAGGCTCGGTCTCAGTTAAAGATTAAACGAAGAAGTATCACGCACTGTGTCTCTAAAGACAATATTTCATCGGCGAAATTATCGTTATGGCGCTCTGTGTGTCCTTCCGTTATTATCAGTCCGTCCCGTCAAAATTACGTTCGCCGATGTCACGCAAGCGAGCATTGAATTCAATAATGGCGGATAACATCGAGAAAGAGACATAGGCCGGACGAGCCCGGGCGATACGATATATACCGTTTTGTCGTAATGACGTAGGAGAGAGGCACTCACCACTATCTGCGGCCCCGGCCGCGCAAAGCGATGGCCGAAATTAATTTTGGGCTTGACGTACGGCGCCTCATAATATTGTCTCATAACTCTCCGTCGCAATAGGGCTTATCTCGCGCCCAGTGGCGTTTCAATTAGCCGCTCGGCGGCAGGCCCCCCCCGTCCGAAAGTCTTATCCCCCCGCGCATGTTGCATAATGCACGCATAAATACGCCGTTCGCCTATTAATTTTCGCCAGCGCACTCCTGCGGGATTTCGCGTCCTGCCGGAATTTCGAAATTCGCGTCTATCGCCTCGTGCGGATCTTATCGGGGATCCCAAAGCCCGACGTGTCGTAATGAACGCCTCGTTTTATTACGGCCCTTCGCCGCGGCCACCGGTTTTACGTCAGCGCGTCCGAACTGATTTTTATTAGTGTCAACGCGTTTGCAAAGAAATGCGTTGCGAACAAGAGGAGAAAAATTTCTAAATTTGTATAGAAAAATTGTAACATAATTTTTGAACATCCTTGTTAAAAAAAAAGACACTTTTCATTTATAAGAACTAAATTGAAAGAAAACTTGATAAAGAAAACGTAGAATGGGAAACAATTGTGCGATTACAGTAGTCGGAATATCTATCTCTCCGTGATGATTTTTCCCGTGTATCTCTGATAACGGCGAAACTTCTCTGAAAACGTCATCGCGCTTCGTGACCTGACAATGAGAAAAGTTCGAAAGCCGTTCGCAGGGCCGCGGTGAAAAGGCGCTACTCGACGACATGCTGCAAAACTCGAGTTACCTTTTTCACTCTCGTTGCCCTCGAGTGGCTAGTACCTTAAGAAGGGCTACGATCTGCCCTATCGACATCTATATGCGCGGCCGAGAGGTATGCTAAAGCATTTAATGCGGGCCACTTCTTAAACAATCGCATCGACAAGTGCGTTACGTCATCGTATATACCCTTACGCAAAAGACAGTATAGGATCGTTTTGTGCACTTTCCGTGCGAGCTAAGACGTTCCTAAAATAAACGTTTTGTTACGGTCTAATTTTGATCGGTAAGAAATATTATAGAACGACGAAGGAGAGATAATCATTGCGCGCGCGAACTATTTCCTTCGGTCGGTGCTTTTTGGAAAGATAAGCGGTCGAGAAACATGTGTGGGCAGGAAGTCGAAGACGGCGATTTATTACCAGAAGAACGCTCCTGGGCATAGTGATTCCGCGGAAAACGTTCGCCCGCGGAAAAGAAGGTGAGAAATAGTAGGAACGAGGGCGAAGGTAAAAGAGAGAGTCCCAAACGATCTTACTTTCTTTCTAACAAGGGAACCTCGCGAAGTAGTAAATTCTGATTTCGATGAAACTTTGCACACATATAAGGGAGGTCAATAGATGAATGTTGACATATTCCGTTGCTGTCCATAAACGGTTTTAAGAAATGAAGTCACCTCTTACATACATACCGACCTTTCACTTTTTTCACTTTATCTCGAAAATTATAGGAGATATCAAAACATGTTTCATAAAACTTTCATTAAAAACTCTGTCTTCTATTTAACTAATATGTTAATATATTTAAAAAACATGATTTTTTAAAAATATTTGTTTATAAATTTATAAAACAAAATTTTTTTTAACAATGTTATTAATGTAAATAAATAGAGGTATTCTTACCATAAAACTTTTGTATAAAACATTTTTTAATATCTTCAATAGTTATCAAGATACATCGAAACTTGCAAAATCGCTTTACATGAGGAGTGGTTTTGCACTTTAGAATCAATTTTAGTTTGCTACTGAAAATTTCTACATCTATTTGTCAATTTATCTATTTATCTATACATATGTACACAATTTTACCGAAAGAATATGTCTATATATAATCGTACATTAATACAATTTTGAAATAATTTGTTTTCAAAAACTTTATTTAGATCAGAGAGACTTGAGAGACAGATAAAATAAGTTTAGAGACAGATCAGAGAGATCAATAGATTGATCAGAGAAACCGAGAGACAGAGAAAAACAAGTCTATAGACAGATTAGAGAGATCGATAGATTGATCAGAGAGTTTGATAGACTGATCAGAGAAGCTGACAGACTGAGCAGATAGGTCGACAGACTGATCAGAGAAGCTGAGAGACAGACCAGAGAGATAGGGTTGGCAAAATTTCGTTGTTTGTAAAAAAGTCCATGCCAGTAGCAAAAATTAATTTGTTTGGCAAATACCGTTAGAAGTTAATGTTTGGTAATGCTGAATAGTATAAAGCGAATTAGATACATAGTGTTAATGAAATATAGGGAATATAAGCAATCTGCTTAAATAAAAGAAAACATTTTTTATAAGATTATATAATTATATATTTACATGTTTGTGTTACGTATATATATAAAGTTTCCGTAAAATTGTGACACATCGGAAGTGTGAAGATATATTAGATTAATCTGAAATTCAAAAGTTTTCTACCAGTTTGCAATATTCGCAAGAGTTTTAGAGCGATTAAGTAAGGCATGTGATCCAATGTGCGTGTTGTAAGCGATGGTTTGGACTCTGTAGGCGTATATGATTTTCAGTTGTGAAAAGTAGCTGATCGCAAGAAGCTGTGTCACCTGCCACTCATTTTGTTGCTCCGTCTCTTGCTCTCTTTATCTCTTAGAAGATTGAAGTGAGTTATTTTTCTTAACAACTCAAAATCATACATGTCTACTGAGTCTGAATCATTACTTCTCACGTTATTAGTTCACATGTATTAATTAATCATTCAATATCTATTGCAAATTTTGCAAATATGTACAAGATTTTTCTGTTCAAAGTAACCCAAGTTATCTTCACACTTCGACTGTGTCAATATTGTTCAGACACCCTATATAAACATACATATATATGTTTTTTTATAATTATATAAACATATTTTAGTTTATATAATCATATAAAATTTATATAATTATTTATATAATTTCTCCTGGCTGAGGAGTTTTTTTCGCAATATTTTAAAATTAGTTAGGAGGATGTACGGAGTCTATCATATATGAGATGCAAACCAAGCATCCTATATGAATTTAGGAATTGAAATTTCAATTTAAAAACTCACGTGTAAAAATTTACACGGGGACAAGTATATATACAATGTATTCATATATGTACGCACGCGTATTTCCGCACAACATTTTGCGATCGGCTCGCATGACCATATATATTTCGTAGCTTAGTATTTATATAATTTGTTATATAATTAAAATGTATATAATTATATAAGTATATAAATATATTTTATTTTATATTACTAACTACATATACTAATCATTTTAATAGTTTTTGCCAGTTTATGGAATAAACTGGCAAAATAAGAATAAAGTTCTGGACAGTAAAAAACAAACCAAAATTTACCATGGCTTTTTTCACCTTCTGGGTTTTTCTTGCCAACCCTGAGATTTTGATTTTCCGGCTCCGCCGAAACGAGAAACCGAGACACGCCTACCTCGTTATCGGGCACGAGCGCCCTTGTCCAGGCTCTATTTTATGACTGTCTTAATACACGGTTGTCACTGACGCGCGCGCGCACACACATACACACACACAGAGTATCTATCTAGGCCAGAAAATTCTCTGTTCTTGCCTGCGCCGCTGATTAATTGTTTCAAAAATAGAATCAGGGTTGTAAAATCTATTTTAATAAATCTATATTATCACGTTTGCATCAGAATAAAATATAGAAAACATTAAGCAAGATAAATTACACAAAAAATTATGTATATAAATTTTATGGAAATATATAAGTATAAAGTATAACACGATTAACATGTGAATATCCGAAAGAATAAAAAAAAAATCATTTCTATGAAAACGTTTGTATTGTATATATTTTAAAGAAGTATTTTATCTTGCTTTGTTTAAAACTTTATTTATTGACTTGACCAAACACCATAATTTGAGAGTTCAAATATCATCAGACATAATTTCTGTTAAAGTTGGTGCGAGAGAAGCGTCTAATTGAGAACCGGTCCGATTTCTCAACGTATATCGAGAAAAATACTGAGTTGTGATTATAGAAATTAGGGCGGACTTCCGGGGTGCTTTCGAGTATCTGAGTTATTAGGATGGAATGCGCTACCGTATAACTATGGGTCGTCAAAAGTTCGGAGAATCTTCGTAAAGAGAAGAACGAGGCAAAAGAGTATCTTAAAAAAATTCTCAAACAAAATTTCAAATAATGAGTTTTAAGATATTGTTAAAAATATAATTTTAAATGTCATCATAGATATATTGTTAATTATGCGTCACAATTACGCATAATTATGTTGCGGTGATGACTATTTCGCGAACTTGATCGTACTCGGCAATAGAAAACACACAAAGCAGTGTGCAATTTTGGACATTTTTATTTATCACACATTTGGTAGTTAAATTTTAATGAGTTTTTATTTTATTTTTTTTCTATTTTGCGCTAATTAATTATTGTGAAAAGTCTCCGTCTTTCTAAATGGAGAATTAGTTTACACATGTACATATTACATAAGCATATATATGTATATTTGTATTTGAGAGGATAACGATTTGAAATACCTTCTGACTTCTCAAAAAAATACAAAGCACATAGGGATGCACAGACGTCTCACATTGGGGGGTGTATCCTTATTTACAACCACTGCAATCGATCCCCAAACAAATCAGCGACAATACTGATCTTCAAGTTAGAAGATTAAAAGCCATAGTTAACAATAGGTAGGATCTTGACTTTTTTTTCATCTTCGAAAATCAACTTCTTTTCGACATCATTTGTCATCGAAAGTTGCTATACGATTTCAAAGCTATAGGCATGTAAATTCGTAATGTCATGACAATAAAAATCATTAACTACAAATCATTACAGTTATTGTATAACAATCATTACATAGATATTTTTTTTATGTTGTATATAAAAATTATAAAAAAGTGTTTTACTTTACTATTTCAATATTTTGAAAGATAGTCACTAAGTTTTGTTTTGTTGTTCGACATTTCAATTAATCACTTTCGCTTATTTATTTGTACGTTTATAAATAATCGTAATTGATACTTGAGATATTTCAAAACAAAAGATATAAAAATAACGCTAACTAGGGAAAAAAATCTGTCTAGAAGACTTTTCTCTCGTCATCGTCAACCTCTCGAGAGTGCAAGAAAGAAATTTCGTGATGAGGGGATTTATACGCGGACGGGGATGCTTTTTAAATTTTACGGGGTTGGCACCGTCTATAAATCAGGCGTGGGCGACCATAAAACCGTGCCGTATTCGCGCCGAGGGAGCGTATCTCGCTGTCGTCTTCTAAGAGTGTAGTCCGGAGCTCACACAGAACGCGCGCAGGCGGGGTGCCTGGCGCCCCCGTCAGTTTCCCCCTTTGGGATAGCGCACACGGCGGGCAACGTAAGACATTGCGACACTTTCCGGCATGGATTTCCAAAGACAAGACGTGTGTAATGCGTGCGCGGGGCGAGTTCCGGGAAGTATTATACATATATCTGAGATCTCTCTTAAGCCGGGTTGCACTTCGAACTGCAGCACGTTGCGGGAATTAGGTATCGGGGAGCCTAATCGGCTGTTGTGGTGCGCGAAATCGGGTAACGAGAAGAATGGCAGGTGGGTTCCTTTCTACACCCGGGTATTAAGGCTAAGAAGGCTCAGCGCTAACCGAAGAGAAAGATACGTGGCGCCTTGTACTTCGGGCTCTGAAAGATTCTCGACTAAGAATGTTCACATTTTTTAGTGCGAATTGCGTTTTAGTGTAACACAGTAGCGCGATTATAAAGCCACGGTAGCGTAAGAATGTAACACGGAAACAACTCATGCATATGCATTTTTTTTGACAGCTAAAAAGAAAGAACTCTCTCTTTTCGAAAGCCCTCTCTTTTGAATGATATTTTTTGTAGTAAAATGTGAGGGATGAAAACAAATACAAATGAAAAAATAATGAATAATTTTGTGCACATGTGAGAGAACGCATTTATTTTATTTTTTTGAAGCGCTCGCACATAAAAGGATTAAATGATAAATATGTTGACATTGATATTACTCGTTATCTGATCGTTATTTCAGTTTTCAGTAGTTATTTATGAGAGGCAATTTCATAGATTTTTTATATGAATTTTATTGTGCCTTTATTAGGCATATTATTTTTGTGTGTATAAATATATATTAAGTTTATAATGCATCTTTACAATTTCTGAACTAAAAGATCTCTTAAATCTCTGTCTTATTCAGACGCAATTTTGTCATGCCGTCATCATTTTTTGAGCGCGTCTCTTCCTTAATCCCCGAAGCTATTAGAATATCTGTAATCCATAAATTGCATTTTTCTATTAACTATTTGTTCTTTGCGTTGCAGCGCAGTTAAAACTATTTCAAACAAATATTAATCTTCCTAAAAAAACACACACAAACTTATTGTTATTTCAGAAAACTACATTATTTGTCTAACAAAAAATAAGGCAAAAAGATAAAGAAGAGTATATGTACAAAAAATATATGACAGATAAAAGAAAAAAATAACTTTTCCCGCTTTATCTTAAAATAACTGCAAAACTATAAGAACCATGTAGTTTTTAAAAAGAAAGAAGGTAGAAAAGAAGACAAGAATATATTCAGAGGTATTCAGAAGGGGACATTGGCATCTTCACGGTTCGCTCTTCTGATCTTCGAGACATACTTTAACGCATCAAAATGATCGAAAAACGTGAAAAACGTTCAGACAATTTTCTATATTCTATGATCAAAAAAATAGTTTTGTGAGAAAAACCAAATTAAAAATTTTTAATTTTTGTTTGATCGTTTTTTCGTTCTTAAACTTTTCACAGTATTTATCTAATATATTTTTTATTTTAACGTGTACATATTAAATACGTAATTTTTTTTCTATCTTAAATGATACAAATATGTATCACGTAATTTTTCGCGTGTTTAACGTCAACCGCGCGACGAGCATGATTGATATTGAGGCTCGATCTTCTCTGCTTTTCGTGCTAACTGCGAAAGACGAAGAGAAGCATAGCAGCGAAGAGAAGTGACCACGCCTCGGGGCAAAGATAAGAGCGACGGACAACGGGCCGCATCGATAAACTTCAATTTCGAACAAACGAGGAAAGAACCGAGACCGGATGTATCTTCGACACGCCCCGACACGATGTAAAACCACAATGTAACGGCTGTTATCTGCGTTCGGGATTAGCAACGAGATAAGTAACGTTTAGGCGATTTCCTTCGGACACAGTGGTGACTCGGGGAAAAGGGGGAGACGGAGAGAGAGGTACAAGCTCGACTATCCACTGATGAAGTAGATAATCGTGTTCATTCGCCGCATGTTTCTCGAAAAAAAGTCGCCGAATTTTGCCTTCTGCGTCAACTATTAAATGACGCGCTTTGCCAGCGTATAAATTTATTATCCGCGGTCTATCCGTCGTCATTTATAAACACGACGAATTGTACGCCGTAGAACAAGTTTTCCGTGTTTGCGAGTCGCGCTCGAAGATCGAGTCGCGTTTAAATTCGAGCATCCGTGACGGCGTCACTTAGACTCGTTTACAATATAGCAGCGGCGACTAGAGAGGGTAACTATAGGCTAGAAATTGGGCACGTGGTTGTCGGAATTTAAAAATATTACCGTGTCCAATTATCGAAAATAGAGACCATAACGTGTAACGTCTCCGCACTATTATAGTCCTCACATTTTTTCGATTTTTCTCGTCTCTATTTTGTTGAAAGGTCGGCGTGTCACAGGCGCTCTCTTTTGTGACATTTTTTTGTTTTATTTTGATATTATTTTGATATTGCATAAGATTAACATATGTTTTATCGTGAAACGTGTCAGTTAATAACAAAATTATCAAATCACATCGTGTGCAATAATTAAAAACAAAACATGGTATTTTTTGAACATATAATTTTAAGTAACATATTGATACAATACTAGAAAAGGTTCTCTGTCTTTGTGCATTTATCATCTTATCTCTTTGCTGCTTTTTGTGTTCAAATACACGTTTTTTAGAAATTCTGACAGATAATGATAGAATATGTACTTTAGTACTATAGACTACAATACTATAGACGTCGAATATTTTCGATCTTCGTATTTGTGTTTCAATTTTCCTTAAAACAAACCTAGAAATGATCTGCTATGTCCCAAGTCAACGTAGACAGCCTTGTTATGGAAGGGACTTCTTTCAACGCGATATTATTGTTGAAAAGGCAGTCTGGAATTCTTTTATACTTTTTAAAATCTTAGACTATTTTACTTTCTAAGTTTTCTGAAGTGAATTTTACACGAGTAAAAATTCTCTCCAAGATAAAAATATCGTTACTCGTTTAGAAAAGTCGTCAGTTTATTCACATATTTAAGTTATTGTCTCTCTTTAATAACATTTACGAAAGAATAAAAAGGATTGTCGCCATTATAAGTATTCGTCATTCGATTTAGGTGTCGTGTCTCACGATGATTTATTTTACAGTCTCTAATAGAATTAATACAATTAATGTGATTAATCCTATTAGCGACAAAATTTATGACGAAAGGAAAATTATACAAGCTGTCTTATAAAAGTCCCTTCGCTCTTGTGCTTATTCATTGAACCTTTTCATTAAAAGGCGATCTTTCCCGGATAAGAGTTTAATTGAAGAACCACTCTTTTAATAGTTGTTATACACATTCAAATTGAATTGCTTTCGCGTGTGGATCGCGAATAGATATACAGGTAAAATGCACAGGTCCGTTGTCTAATAGTGAGATGTGCTTTATCATCGTTTAGCGTCCACTTAGGATGATGAGTTTGCAAAGATCCGACACACTGGATTAGACTTGTGTTTCTCGAACTGGATATATATTTTCTTTCCGAAGCGAAAGGCATTTCGCAAAGTGGTTTGTCACCGATCAATTGGACTGGCTGGAACGCGACGAGAAAGCGGCAGCAGCAGCAGCGACGAAGCAATAGCGATGGCGGTAGTAAAAGAGTAGCAACGAAGAATACGTTCCTTATCACTGTAGGCATCGACAACCGTGAAAAATCTCTTTTCCAAGGTGGATCTCTCTCTCCTTTTTTTCTCTCTTTTATTTTCTCTTTCTCTTTCCGATCTTCTTTGACCCCCACCTCAAGACCTACCTCTTCTCCAAATAGGTCTTGTAGTACTTAGGGTTCATCAAGATAAGTCTATGGCTTTGTGTCTCTCCTCTAAGAAGAGAAAACGCTGCAAGTGGTGGCGGACCGAGGGTGAGGCGGGACGGAAGAACGGAGTATAGCTGGTGGGACATATATTGTACGAGCGCTCGCGTGGTTTATGTTTTGGCTTTTTCGAGATCCGAAAGGAGCAAAAGAGACTCTCGAAGGAGAGTTCCTTATATTCGTCTCTCTCGCCGTGACACACTGGGTAAGTGCAAGGAGCGCATTGTGAACGACTTCGCGGATCGTTGATCCGCGTCCAAAAACCTGTCAGAGCGACACCACTCTTCTCTTCCGCCCTCTCTCGTCTCGTCTCTCGTTTCCTGACGAAACTGTTCCATTGTCCCGCGAGATGTTTGTGATAAGTCGTATAGTGATGACCGTGAGATGATCTGTTAACAATGTAAATATTCTCGCTACAAGTTTTGTCAGGAGATTCTCCATACAGTGCGAGCTAGAGCTTACCCCCGTTTGCATCGGGGAGAGAGAGATGTAGATACTGACCCGTAGATTGTGCCGAATAAAATAGAACATGATTTTTTTCTCTATTGAAATGTATGTAGATTATCTAGAATATGTTGATGAATCATGCTATCGCTCTCTCGAAATACATCTCTCGGTTCGGCATTCGCTCCGCACACGGGAATTTTGGGAGTTCCGGTCCGTGTTATTAACGGGAAAGCGAAACAAGCCATTACACGCAACAAATTACGAGCCTCGGGAGACAGCGCGCTCTTCATTACACGGACAAAAAGGTAGCTCATTAACTCTTACGAGCTCTTTCGCAGAGTACGTACATACAAAGTAACGATAATCCGGACATCTCAGCTCCGGGCCGTATCAACCCCGCCCCGCCGAGAAAAAATAAATTATCCCCGGACGAGAATTCCGAGCCGAGAAAAGAAAGAAGAAGTACTGCGCCGAGATTGAACGGGAGGAGAAAGAAAGAGAGAGAGAGAGAGAGAGAGAGAGAGAGAGAGAGAGAAAACACACACACACACACACACACACATTCGGTGAGACGACGCATCGCGTGCTAAACTTTTGGCCGTAGAAAACGCATCGTCGTGTCGGTGCATTAACGTAATCACAGAGGCGCCGGGTGCCGCTCCGTTTCTACCCTTTTGTGTCCCACCCTTTCCCTTTTTTTCACTATCACCCTCAAACTACTGCCCGTTTTCCGAATGGACCCGCCGTGACGGTCCATCCGCGCGTTCCTGACACGCGTCCGTGCGCAATTAAAACAAAGTGACTAGAAAAACCCATCTATACCGCCCCGCCGGACCGTGAATATATATGTGAGCGAGAGCAAAGTAAGCCTAAGTGGCTCTGTGACTCTGCAAGAATTCGATTTTTGTGGTCCGAAAATACACGGTCGAGAGATAGACCGATCGATCCGAGATACGCCGGTTTCCTTTATCGCCGATTATCGGTCTCGATTATATCGGAACTCTGTGTGTTATCGCTTTACCGTTCCAGGTACTCGATAGAAATCGAAATATATACAGACGTATCGTTACGACGTATATATATATATATATATATATATATATATATGTATCGTTAATCTTACGGCACACACAGGTTGTCTCGTTTTTCTATTACAGTTTATTACATCACGCGCGTGATCTTATGGGAGTATCTTCGCGTAATATAATTGCATTTGAGATGTGCTATTAGAGATTAAAATCGAAGCAAGGTTTTTCTTATCGCATTATTATATTTATTTATTTCTGAGACTATGTGAGTTATATACAAACGTTGCGGTGTGTTATACGTACGCGTAAGGCAAACAAAAGGATGGAAAAAAAAGAATCGCCAAAAAAATTAGTAATTCCACGGGAAATCAAGTTTCCTTGAAATACAGTCTTACATTTTTAGCCCGAAGGAAAGAGCGGTCGCGAGATAAGAATTTATCAAGGCCGTTGGAATTAATCTGGCATTAATTCTAATCGCCCCGGCGATTTATTAGGAGACGGTAAATCTGCCACGAACTTCTAAAGAAGTGGGAAAGTTCTCTCGCGCGGCAGCGTAAGGAACTTTCAGGGAAAGAGAAAGGAGAGGGCAAAAGCAGTCCGATTTTGGCTTCTTTAATTAACTGCCCTCGAATCGCGAAATCCTCGTAAAATTTATATCTATTCATCCCTTTTAAATGTAATAAATATACTGTCGTCTATGTGCGAGAAAAAAAGACAATGTGTGTTCGTAACACTTTTTTCTGTAACAAAAAAATATATGTCGTTACTGTATCTGCCAAAACTTTAGAGGTTTTTAATATCTCTCTTTCGTATATTCTCCGTAAATTAGTAAATTTGGTGAATTTGGAGACTATTTTGAAGACTATATCTGGTTTAATGTTTGAACAGAATAACACACGACTGCCTACGTAATTATTTCTCGACTGTTACTAATTTATCGAACATGTTAATTTTTTTGCTTTCCCGAGCAGAGATGAACATCGCAACGACTTCGGCCGTGCTAATGGACGCATTAACAAAAATTAATGCAAACGAAGGAGAAGTACGCAATATACAGTTAAAAAGGATGCAACTTGTTAATTATGCTGTCTCATTCATTTTGTATTTCTCGTTTCTTCGTGCATTTTGTAACTCTCTCGCTGATTGAAAGTATATAAACTGGATATTACTGTTGAGATCGTTCCTTCGATAAAGGTTCTTCGAATTCCTAATATGTCACTATTTGCTTATTGATTACTACATTACGTCTATCAGAGCTTTAAATTTCTACAATATAGCCGGGAACGCATGAAAAAACTTAAGCAGTAAAACTTAAGCGTTAGAAAAGTCAAGCAATTATAGATTTCAGCATTCTTTTGAACGTAGCTTACATTTGAGAGAATGCTGTCCTGTAATTAATTAATTTGCTCTTACTGCTTGAGTTTTTCGTGTGTTTCTGGTTTATAAGTCGCACCTCCTGGTTTATCGTTGTTGGAAGTCGTTGGTATAAGGACCATTGATCTTCAAGTGGTCTCTTTGCATCTTTTAGCTCTTATCGTTTTATCTCGTTAGTTCAAATTGTTTTTCTCGTTAGTTAAAAACATTAATTATTAAAAGGATAGTTTAAGAAAATTTTATTATCTATGATTTAGTACGACTATGCATTTAGTTTTATTTGATAAAACATCTCTTTATTATTTTATCCACAAAAAATAGACAAATAGAAAAATATAAAGCACAATTTGACATTTTCAAGTTAACGCAATCTTTGAGTAATCTGAGACAACATGATCCATTATTCACGAGTTTTTGAATAAAATTTTAAACGGCGCGGAATGCGTCCGGATCGCAGAAGATAGATCACAGCAAAAAGAAATCTCAAGAAAAAGTTATTATCGGCACCGTGAATTTGACTTTTGGGAAGAGACGACCAGTGCCATCGAGAAAAAAAAAAAAAAAAAAAAAAAAAAAAAAAAAAAAAAAAAAAAAAAATCTGAAAGGGGACCCCAGAGAACTCCTACTCGAGTCTCTTCTTTCGTGTTTTTTTCCTTCTTTTCTACTCTCTCTATTTTCGCTGCTTCCTACCGTCTCTCCGCGCACTCACACAAATGCACCCTCGTGTTCACTTACTTTTCCAAACGTAGGTCCTTTATCCGAGGTCCCTTATCACAGGTTACGCCGGTCAATGAGGAAGAAATTGCGATTTTCTGTACGAAAGAGGTCACTAGAAAAATATAGAGTTGCATGCAGTATGTAACTTCTTATACATAAATAAACTCAAATTGAATTTGTATAAATATGTCATAAAAAACTTTTGTGATTAATTCAGTACTTAAAAAGCTTTGTGAAAACGAGTCTCTTATACAAGTATTTTTAACTATCTTGCACGAAGATTGAACAAAACTCATTTTCATAGAAATTATCGCAACCTACTTGTTAGTTCTGACAAAAGTTTTTATTTTCCAAATTTTAAAGATGTTTATCATTTCACAATAAAATATCTATATTTCCCCGAAGGGTGTTTTCCGCGAGGAAAGAGAAACCGGGGAAACAAAAGAGTTTTCTTCTTTCCGACTGTACTCGCCGCACGTATTTTAAGCGAAGAATAATAAATCGACGCCGAGTATCCGAGGCACCGATATCGCGGTCGTTCGAAAAACTCACGTACCTACGTAATTTATGACTATTTTCCGACATCCTCCCCCAGCTCGGTTCCGAATAAAAATCAGGGCAGAAAAATATCAGCGTGAAGCATCGACCAATCGCACATCGGAACATTGAGAAGTGGATTGCTACACGAGAAAAATCGGAAAATTTTTGACTGTAGCTTATTACAAATTATTTATTTTATCAGAGTTTATTTTATATCATTCTAGAACATCACACGTTTGTACGATCATTGTTTTATAACTCTTTGTCATTCTTCGTATCTTTTTAAATATCTTTGCAAAAGCAAGCTGCAATAGACAAGCAAACATTTTCATCAAGCAATTTTATAATTATCAAAGCTACTCTTTGTTTGTAGAATAGTGGGAAGCGTAAATCGACAGTCTAAAGGGGGGAAAAATAGAGAAAGAGAGATACGACGACGTCCGAGAGGTGAGGGAGATCGGTAACGAGGAGACACGCGAATGGACACGGTAGCTCCGTATGGCGCGCGATGGAATAGAGAAGACCGGTTGTTGAAGAGAAGAGGTGAGGTAGAAGAGTGAGCGAGCCGCGGGGTGGCAGAAAGAGGAGGGAAGGCGAGAAAGCGACGGCGGCGGGAGGTAGAAAAAGAGGAGAACCGCGCGCGGAACTCGGGAAGGAGCGCGTGAGTGCCGTGAGCGCGAGAGAAGAGCGAGAAAGGGAGACGGAGAAACAAGAGCGGTAAAAATGAATCGATAGGCGGAGTTTTTCATGACGCGCCGCTAGAGGCGCTTCAGGTGGGGGAGCGCGATAGGCGGAGTCAGGCTGATTTAGGGCCGCCATTTTGTGACAATGGACGAGAGGGGGTATGCCTATCTGATTGGCTGATCTACGGACTTCTCTCCTGGACAAGCTTCTACAGATTGTTCGGTTGTACACACCGCCGGGTACTCCAGCCACCCGGCAACTCGGCAACGCCGCCACCCTACACTGTGGGCTTCTCCCACCCGCTGCTGCCGTCGTGCCGCCGCTGTTGACGACGACGACGTCGTCGTCGTCGTCGTCGTCGTCGTTGCTCCCTCTTCTCTGCTGTATCATCGCGTATATATATATGCAACTACGTATGTGCAACTCACGACATGTGCGTATATACATATTTGAAAGCCAACACAAAGTCCGATTGCGAAAAATTGCAAGCGTTTTGTATACGCTCGCGCGCGCTTTTATCTGCCATCAGAAAATGTTGATTGCGATATTTCCGCTATATTCGCTTCCGCTTAATCGAACAGACTTCTCTCTGTTGCTCTTTCGGACGGATGTCCAATAATATCACACGATCTTCTTTTTAAAGTTTCTATAATGTTTTAAATTTTGCAAAACACAAAGTAAGAGAAAGAAAGAGATGTCAAAACACGCTCTCAAGTGTCGATTGCTCAACAGTCTCTTCTTGATGATAGATTGATAGATTGATAGATAATTAGATTCATTAATTAAGCGCAACACACAATCGCTAAGATCTACGCGCCTCTTGCCTCTCAATTACGTAGTTGTTTCGAAAAGTCGTCGAGGATATTGGCAGGAACACTTTCCCGATTAAAACCAGTTATCGTATATTATAATACTCGGCATGTCATCCATGATATGATATCTCAGAAGCGCATAAAACAAACTTAACGTCGAGTATGCGTTGTAAACAAGAAGATTGGCAGCATTCTCCCTTCTTTTCCCTTCCGGGCTACAATTAGTGTAGAAGTGGTGCGAAAGCCAGCGGAGCAGGCCAGAAAGTCTCGCCGCGTTATCGGATCGCACGACCTGGGGCAACCTGTAACACGGTAGATCGCCGGTTGTCGTTGTCGCATCTCGCTCGGATTTCAGACTTCGAATTTCGGAGGGCGTGTGTATCTTAATCGCGGTATCTCATCTAGATAGGCCGCCGGCATCAAGATCGACGGCCCGCGCGCGAGCGAGTATGTGTCTGTATAGGGTAACGCAACGTGTGCATAGACAAGACACGCGCGCGTGTGCGTACACGTGTGCATTGCGTGTGTACAAGAGCATATACACATATCTAGCTGGTAATCTCGCGCCGAGGCACGTGGCTCGCCCGCTCGGCGGGCTCTCGTTTTCCTCGATCCGATCTAAATTCGGATCGGCCGATCACGCGCGGAGAAGGCGTCTCTCTTTCATCGCGGAACCGCACACTGGGATATCCCGGCCATCTCGCCGCGATCCGACGGAATTATTCAACACCTCGCCGGCTCGTGCAGGCGATCTAGATAACCGCGTTTTATGCGATCGGCCCAATTTCCTTTTCGTCGGGAAGTGCGTAAATGAGTTGCGGGACGCCGTGATTTGGCAAAAATTGTTGTTTTCGAATTTGCGAACCGAATACGAAAAAGTGTATAGATTTAAATGTTATCCGCGTTATAATTTCATTCGTCATTGCGCTACGATGATACGTTAGATTTTCGATTGGCCGGCGCGTTTGATAAATTGTCGACGTAAATAGCATCGCTTGCACTGCAACTCGCTCTGCAATATATTCAAAGTAGGCTATAGAAATGTATCGTGCGTGTGCGTCCTGATGGAACGATTTGACACCGTTGAGCCGCGGTATCTGCCAATCGGTGAGAACTGCATTAAATCCGCTTGGGAACATTGAATTTTCCGCTCGCGCGCTGCAAACATTCCCGTTGTGAACAATCTGAAACGCGTTTCAGGAACGCGCTTTGATATTTTGCTGCTGACCGGAGCTATTTATTTTTTGATTTTCGTGAATTATTTCCGATAAGCAGAAATTGTAAGTTTTTGTTTGTAAATTGACACTTCTGTAATTGGCACGAAAAATGTGTACAACTTATAGCATTTTTTTTCTAAAAACATTCGCGCGTCGTAAATCAATATTCTTACCTTCTTCGTAAACCGGTATATGGACAAGATAAATGACCAAAGCTGACTTGATGCTCGAAAGAAATTACGCCTAAGCTAAGCGGGAACCGCCCTCTCATGAATATTCACCTAGTCAATAGAAACCCGTTTCACGACACAACGCAACAGTCTAAAAAAATTATTTCAATACTTAATCATTGTGTTTATTCGTCGCTTTCATCTCGTCTGGACAATGATTATGCGAATGAAATAATTGTATCATAATGCTAAGTTTGTTTTTCTAAAAGCAGTTTACACTTTCCCGCTTTTCTCTACCAAAGCTCACTTTTTGTCATTGAAGTTGACGGCGGGTGGCAACAACATCGTCGACGAGAAGAAGCGGTACAGCCGCGGGCAAGAGTGTACACACTCACGTGAGCAGGGTGCGTTTCACCGTTGGAAACAGGGGGAGGGAGGGAGTTTACGCCCCTGTAGTAGGCTGGGCCGCAAGCCAGAAGGCGTCGCCACGGCCAGCCGAATGTTGCCGAACAGCGACGAAGGCGACCGAGCGCGCGACAATGTGGGGGCAGAGATGCCAGTTTTCAGACGCGGCAGCATGCAGCAGCATGTGGAGGGGATACGCACACAGGCGAACAGCCGTGTCCGTGTGCG